>QNTS01003149.1:154696-171210 GCA_003317085.1 Hucho hucho
CCACCTCCACCTCTTCCACCACCACCACTTCCTCCACCACCACTTCCTCCACCACCACTCCCTCCACCTCCACCAATTCCTCCTCCAATTCCTCCTCCACCACTTCCACCACCACCTCCTCCTCCACCCCCTCCACCCCCACTTCCTCCACCACCACGTTCTCCACCTCCTCCTCCGCCTCCACCACAACTCCCTCCACCACCTCCTCCACCACCACTTCCTCCACCACTTCCTCCTCCACCACCACCACTTCCTCCTTCACCTCCACCACCACCACTTCCTCCACCACCACTTCCTCCACCACCTCCTCCACCACCACCACTGATCCACTGGTTGGGAGGGGAGGAGATGAGAGGAAGGGAGCAGAGGAGGTGAGGAGAGGAAGGGAGCAGAGGAGAGGAGGAAGGGAGCAGAGGAGGGGTGGGGAGGAGGGGACGGGGGAGGGGTCTGATTTGTCCACAGGGGGTCCATCCTGTCTGGGTCTACTGGTAGCAGCAGCAGCAGCAGCTGTAGGGAGGACAGAGGAAGGTTATAGCTGAGACAGTGGGTGGATATCCAGGAACCACAGAACACCAGGAACCACAGAATATCCATCAGAACTCCTCCAAGAGCAGGAGGTTATGTCTGCACTCCACACGCAGACTCTGTAGACCTGTCACATGTTAAACATGTGATCAACTGATGAGCTGTTTCAATGCATATTATTGAACATGAGTGACAACGTCCAATGGAGACATTGAACAACCCTGAAATGATGTTAAAGCTTTACTACTGCAATATTATTACTTCCCGTCTAGAAGGACTTCTTATGTACTATCTAGCTTTTACTATTGCTCCTAGTTTTCTACTAAAACACTAATTACCAATGAAACACCCATTTAAAAATATATATATATTTAAAAAATAATGTAACCGTTATTTAACTTGGCAAGTCAGTTAAGAACAAATTCTTATTTACAATGACGTCCTACACATTATTGGTTAGGGTTATGAACTTTATGTTTGAGATAATTTCCTTTCAGATTAAAGGATTAACAGTGATTGCATTAAGCCTCTAAGCCCAGACCAGATCAGCATCTTCTTTAAAAGCTTTTTTCTTCTTCTTGACTTCATATTATTACCAAGGCTTTTAAAGATAAAAAATAAAGATAGGCTAAAGTAATTGGGTGCACTTTGTCAACTTCTAAGCAAGACCTTTCATTTTGAAACGCGCAAAGAAAACATTTTGATCTATTATAGGAAACTGGTTTACTTTATATTTTATTCAAATATTAGCGCTGAGATAAGAGAATGTATTTCATTAGCGGGGACAACTGGTGAATTCATATTTAGATAAGAAAATAGCTTTCAACTGACACAAACCCTGATGAGTTATATGTGTCCCCATACAAATAAATACAAATTGCTACATTAACATAGGTCTAGGACTGTTTAAACTTCTACATTACAACTTTTAGCTCAGTGTAGTCCCTGATCCTGTATTCAATGTTTCAGCCGGAAAATATAATTACAGCCTTCCTTCTTAATGTGAGTCATTTAATGTGAAACATTCTTGCTCCCACTATGACTGACAGACCACTGGAAGGATCTGCTTTGTTTTATTCTCAATTGGCAGCTCGGTTTTAACCTCATATTTAGTCATCTAGAACTCTGTTCAGCTTCCCCTCCATGTGAAACTGAGGGAATGTGTGTTATTTAAATGACATGTTAATGATCCAAAAGGAAGTATAATGAGTCTAATTTTTGTAGTTGAGCTAACAAGCATTATTTAATTCTCACTATATAATTGTAGTGTCATACGAAATAAAAATAAATATGTGTGTGCCTTGAAAAACATTTCAAATATTGGTATCCTCTAGGAGAGAGATCATGTTTCTATTTATTGGCATGATACTTTAGCACAATTGGGATACAGATATCTTGGACATGCTGGAACAAGAAATCTATTTGGGTCAACCTCAATATGTTCCTGTTCTGGCACCTGTTTCTGAACAATTGTTGTTTTATAAAATGTGTTAGCACTCTACTTCATCATATTCACCAAAAGGCCGTTCCTAATACAGAGACTGGGTCGCCATCCAACTTTCAAACAATCAGAGAATTGTTCAACTGAACTGCAACAAGGAGCAGCTCTCCTCTCCTCAGAGCTACAGATATTATGTATCCAGATGTTGTCCTGCAGACAGTCCAGAGCTGCTTGTTAACAAATGATTTGAAAAAAACTGATCTTGTAAACAGATGTTTTCTTATTATGTGGCTTCTCAGAAGTGACTGTAAAATAGATTGAAACTGAAATATTGCTCCACAGCTCTTGTTTGTTCTCCATACTATTCTTGCTTTGTAATGCAACTGGAGTCATTGACAAAATATGAATGTAGTGTTGGGAAATATTGTCAAGTGTGTGCATGTTGGTTCTGCAACTGATATTACAGACCATGGATCTGTGTTGTTTCAGGTGAGACTGCACAGAAGAAGCATTATCAACTTTATTCATCCAGATGAGAACAAATTCTGATTTGCAATGACAGGCTGGCCAATCATCACAAATGTTGAGTGTGTGCAATTTTCTTGTCCCCCTTAGGATAGTTTTGGGGATTTCGAGATAAAGAATTTCAACAGGGGGGGAAAAAAACTAAAAAAGATTCCAGAAAGTAAATCATTAGAAACACTACACTGGTTCTCCCAAAGGTAATTGCCAGTATTCACTGGAGACAACATTGTGAAGGCTATGTTAGCTAACATTCCAAGGCATACTTTCCATTCAATTATACTGCTGACTAGATAGATTGCAGAAAACATTGGTGATCAGACTAAGTAGTAGACAGTGATAAATCTAGTTTCCAACCATATAATCATGTGTTTTAGCCTCAAAGAAACATTCATTGAAAGCAAGCAGCAATTAAGCAGAAGATAGGACTTGATAATACGCAGTCATTTTAATTTATTGGAGTCACTGAAACTGAGGGAATTTCTTCAAGGTTTTTCAAAGTCCAGTTAGCGTACAGGTGACTTGTCTTTAGGGAGGTTGAGAGATTCCAGTGCACTCCACACCCATATGATCTCCCTGTTGTGATGATGAAATCATTCCTTTTCAAACATCGCAATAAATCCTGTAGGGTTTAAAGTAATTAGCTGAGAAATCCAATTTGGCCTTTTTCTAATAACAATGGGTTTGTTGCCTGTCGGCGTAGGATGACGCTTAGGAAGATGATCCATTCTGTTCCAGATGTCTTTATTTCCCAGAGTCTTCTCTGTGGGATAAACTGTTAGGATGAAAGAACATTTATCCTCATAATCGGGAACTGATATTCCACTCACAGCTAACACAGCTAGTCCTAGGAAACACACTGACAGCTAACACAGCTAGTCCTAGTAAACACACTGACAGCTAACACAGCTAGTCCTAGTAAACACACTGACAGCTACTAACACAGCTAGTCCTAGTAAACACACTCACAGCTACTAACACAGCTAGTCCTAGTAAACACACTGACAGCTAACACAGCTAGTCCTAGTAAACACACTTACAGATAACACAGCTAGTCCTAGTAAACACACTGACAGCTAACACAGCTAGTCCTAGTAAACACACTGACAGCTACTAACACAGCTAGTCCTCGTAAACACACTGACTTTCCTCCTATTTCCATCTTTCATTTGGCTTTTACAGCAGACGACCAAAAGAGAATCAATAAGTTACAAAGTTACAGCCTATTAGGTGTAGAACAGAGAAGTTCTCCAACCATATGGGTGGGTCATGGGATGAATATTTGAGAGTATTTTTTAGAGTATAACGAAGGTGAATTAAAACGGAAATAGTTGTACACTGTGTTTGTGGAAAGAACTGTAAAGGTAAAGGCGTTACCATAATTCAACTCCCCTGGGGGCAGAAGGCCTTAGCCCAGCCCAGCTCTCTGTGCTCCTGTGTAAACTTGTAAGGCAGATGAGAAACAGCGTGTGAGTCAATAAAGTATGTGTGTGTGTACCCACCCTGATGAAGAGGGTACAGCAGTGAGACAGAACACCTTCCAACCTCCTGTCTTCTGTCTGTTTTCACCAGAGGAATCCTCTACTGGATGACTGCTGTCTCACGGAGACATTCTGTCTGGTTCTGCTTTTCTGCCATTATTCAGCTGGGAGAGACAGTCTTAAACATGGCAGGATTGGCAGCCATGGGGAGCCAGGTAAGATGCACACTGTACAGCAGGGATCATCAACTAAATTCAGCCGCGGGCCTGCCTTTTTCTTGAGCGGATGGTCAGGGGGCTGAAACAATTACAAATAATTTGTAGACTGCAAATTGACCGCAAGAAGCCCAAACAGATATAATATTTGACTAAAACATAATTTCAAACCTTGCTTACATTTGTATACGATCACATAGTATCTCTCTGTTATGCATGGAAATACATTAGAACAGGTTTCCAAAATTGTAATAATATTTGACTAAAACATAATCATTTCAAACCTTGCTTACATTTGAATACGATCATATAACATATCTCCATTAGCCGTGGAAATACTTTGGTGTTTCTACAGTCTTTTATGTTCAACAACATAGATACGTGTTTATATATATATATATATTACACACACACACAGTTGAAGTCGGAAGTTTACATACACTTAGTTTGGAGTCATTAAAACTCGCTTTTCAACCACTCCACAAAAATAGAAGGACTATAAAAAGACTTCATCAATCTCTTTTATATGAATATTCATGAGACTCAGAGCCCAACGTTGTTTGGCTTTTTCTTCCACTCTAATGAACAGCAGAATAGAAATGGGCTGTAAGTGAATTACTGTGACTGAGCTACTGGTCAGTTGTTGAAGTCCCTGTTGTGTATGTGTGTGTGTTAGTGTGTGTGTGTGTGTGTGTGTGTTAGTGTGTGTGTGTGTGTGTGTGTGTGTGTGTGTGTGTGTGTGTGAGAGAGAGAGAGAGAAAGTGTGTGATTAGATTAAGGAGGAAAAGGAATTGCTGAGGTAGAATAAGTTAAGACTGGTGTGAACATGAATCATACCATCTGAGACAAAGAGGAAACTGGTCTGACAGGTCCAGTGAGTTACCAGGTACCTCAAAGAGGAAACTGGTATGACAGGTCCAGTGAGTTACCAGGTACCTCAAAGAGGAAACTGGTCTGACAGGTCCAGTAAGTTACCAGGTACCTCAAAGAGGAAACTGGTATGACAGGTCCAGTGAGTTACCAGGTACCTCAAAGAGGAAACTGGTATGACAGGTCTAGTGAGTTACCAGGTACCACAAAGAGGAAACTGGTCTGACAGGTCCAGTGAGTTACCAGGTACCACAAAGAGGAATCTGGTATGACAGGTCCAGTGAGTTACCAGGTACCACAAAGAGGAAACTGGTATGACAGGTCAAGTGAGTTACCAGGTACCACAAAGAGGAAACTGGTGTGACAGGTCTAGTGAGTTACCAGGTACCACAAAGAGGAAACTGGTATGACAGGTCCAGTGAGTTACCAGGTACCACAAAGAGGAAACTGGTCTGACAGGTCCAGTAAGTTACCAGGTACCACAAAGAGGAAACTGGTCTGACAAGTCCAGTGAGTTACCAGGTACCACAAAGAGGAAACTGGTCTGACAGGTCCAGTGAGTTACCAGGTACCTTATTAAACAGAAAAGGGAATGCGTACCACAGGAGGTTGGTGGCATCTTAATCGGGGAGAACGGGCTTGTGGAAATTACTGGAGCAGAATAGTGGAATGGTATTAAATACATCAAACACATGGTTTCCAGGTGTTTGATGCCATTCCATTGGCTCTGTCCCGGCCCTTATTATGAGCCGTTCTCAGCAGCCTCCTGTGAATTGCAAACTTATTTTCAGGCAACCATTTAACTGTCAGGCAGCTACTGTACTTAAGGACAGAGGGTTTCCATTCCATGTAACTTTACACTATAAAGCTTATCATTTGAAATAAACATTATGGCATATATCTTAACCTACAGCTTTTTGGTTAAAATGACACCAATGCCATGTTATTTTAGGAAAGGATAAAGTACATATAACTGTGCCAACACTTGTAAAAGTGGGAATCTGGTATATTCATTTTGGTTTCCTCAAAGAAGCATCTGGGGGTGTTTGAACACTCCAGAGACTTTTTCTAGACTTCATATTAATGGGACTGAAGCAGTAGTATTTTTCTCTCTACATTAATCTCTTGTGCCTTTACATTTTAGCAGATGCTCTTAACCAGAACAACTTGAAGTAGTGAGTGCATACATTTTCCTACTGGTCCCCCATGGGAATTGAACTCACAATGCTGTTATTGCAAGCACCATGCTCTAACAACTGAGCCAAACAGAACCTTTCTCTCACTTCTGGACTGAATTCCTTACCCAACTCCTTTTTCAGCTAATTTCTCATGACTATGTGGATTTCATGTGATTTTTGTATTTACGTTTAAACGTGTGAAATTTTGTTTCTCTTGCTTTATCACCTCTTAAATTCCTCAATACTATTCTCCTTAATGATAAATACAAGAGAGGCAAGGCCATTAGTGAGTGTGAGTTCCCCAGACCTGGGTGTTGTGAAGGAACACGACTCTGTGTTGATGTGAGACCCAGTGTTGTGCCATAGTAGCGACTGTGGAAAGCGAGATGCTGAGTCTGTGTGTCAGTCACCACAACGTGTGGTTGGATACTCCCCTGCTGTTGTAGGCTGGAGCTCCCGTTCACAGAGAAGACAATCTAAGTTCAAGGGATAATGCGACTGTTTAACCCATTTTTGAAATGGGAGTCTATTGTTCGAGCCAAGTTTGGGGAATGTGTCCTGCAAATACTTTAAAGCATGTGAGATACATATGGAGAAGGAGTGAAAGGAGGATATTCTGCATTCCTCAAGTAGGCCAAAGCAATGAAACTTTCAGCCTTGTCAGTAAACTGATAGACTACTCAACACCATCTAACCAGAACCTTCTCAATTATCATGTAGCGCAGCAGTGATATATGACAACAAGTGATAGCTAACTTATATCCACTGTGATATCCACTGTGATATTCTGCCATCCAACAACCCAGCATGTGACCATTCCCAGTGAGGGATAAAGTAGTGTTAGTGTTTTGATGATCCCTCAGAGCCAGTAGTCTAGTTAGGATGGAATGCACCCAGCCACACCCAGAGCTCAGACCAATAGCTCAGACCCAGAGCTCAGACCCAGAGCTCAGACCTAGACCCAGACCCAGAGCTCAGACCTAGAGCTCAGACCCAGAGATCAGACCTAGAGCCAGATCTCAGACCCAGGGCTCAGACCCAGAGCTCAGATCCAGACCCAGAGCTCAGACCCAGGTCTCTAACAGCTGGGCTCCCGCAGTGCTCAGCCTGTCCCAGGATAGGCCACAGTAGTCTAGTTAGGATGGAACAGACTGTCTCCACTTTGTTCAGTTATTTAAGACTTTCTATTTGTGGGAGGATGCAAGGCACAGTACAATAGGGTCACAACTCATCCCTGCTCTTCTCTATTTTGGGTTCTCGTGGAGAGTGACAGTTGAACTGAGCTCATGAGGCATTTCTATGTTATATTCTTCAAGAATCAATGGATACATTTAATTAATTCAGAAGCCCAGAAATGGATGAAGCAACTGCAGATTGTCCCTTTAAGTTGTGATGATGCTTAATGAAGACATCTCATAGTTTAACAGTGTCTCAGAAAACCCTCAGAACCTCCTGGAAGCAATTATAGGGCTCTCCAAGCAGTAAAGAATGTGGCCGGCTTTCACCACAGTCCTACAAAAGAAGGATACATTTTTCAAGAAGAAACAGTCTTTGGCTATGGGCTATTCTGTGGAACTAAACACAACACATGATCTTATTTTCCCATCAGTTACTCCCTCTGTGTCCCTGTTAAACTGGGAAAACGACAGATATTCAGTATCACATTGTGTTGCTCTAAACCACAGATCACAACTCATCCCTGCTCTTCTCTGTGAGTGATTTATCTGTGCTGGACATTTGAGTCATACATTGTCTGCAGGCTTTGTGCCCAAGTTGTGGGTTTGTAGAGTGAGCCAGGGTAGCTAGTTATAACCTGCCTCATTGTAAACAGTCTAATCCTGACGTTTGTCTTTGAAAGGAGATTACATGACCTCTGACCTTTTGAGGAGTCAAGGTATCAGGAACACAGCGGACCACCAGAGGTGAAACTCCATTGAATCTCCAAAGTCATCTCTTTTTGCAAAGTTATTTTATAGTCTTAATCGTGGTAGAAGTGTTCTTTGATACACATACCACACACTGTTATGATATTTCGTGAGTCTACAGCGTATCAGTAGTTAAGAACTATACAGAGTAATATCAACTAGGGAATGCCCCACCCAAGCAACATTGGAAATGTAGACATCCTCCATGTTACACTGTTAAACAGCATACAGTTCCTCCAAGTATTTTTCTATGCTCCTGATAACATCCTACACTGTTTCAGTTCAGATCATGGCTGCTGTTGGTTGGCTACAGCTCGTGTGAGAGAGAGAACTGCATAGTATCTGATGCCACAGTGCTGGCAGGCAAGGCCGTAGCCATGGAGCCAATCACGCTGTAGCGTACCGTAGCAGCCTACACCCAGAGGAAAAGCATCACTTCCAGGTCAATGACTCCTATAGGCCCTCATAGACAACTATATGTTATCCGGGCTAATCAGAAAGCAGTCCAAAGGTTGTTTACATTCAGTGGGTCTCTTGCTGTGGCATATATACATTTGGCTTTCCAGTTCCGCTTGCTTGACACAACCACAGCTTCTCAAACTGAAAACAACAAACAAAGGTTATGAGGATACTAGGCATCGGCATTGCTATTCTATTGCTATTCTATAAGTCATATTTTTGATAGATTTATAAGTAGGTTCATTACTTATTGCAGGACTCTGTGATGCAGCTGTAAATGTATCTCCATGTTAATTTATACCACAGCGTTGTTGAATACTTGTTTCTGATTGGCTAGAAGGGCATTCTCGAATGGGCATTAAAACCAGATCATTTACAGTTGGAAAAGATATCGGGACTGTTCGAATAGATATCCGGACACCTTGAAATCATTACGCATTATGTGCCTACACAACTGTACATGCTACAAAGTTACAGAAAGCTAAACCAACAACCACACAAATCGTAATCGGATACATTGTAAACGCAGGTTCAAGGAGGAAAAACTTCCAGCATTGATTTGTTTTTGTAGACAGCTATTTATCGGATGACCTAACGTGGTGAGGGATGACCATGAATTTCTCTGGTCCCTACTGTTGCACACATGACACAAGTGGCTCTATGCTGTCAAATCCTCCCTCTGTTTCTAGTTTGACCATCTGTTTTATGCAAATATTTGTTAATTTGGTTGTCATCTTGGCAGGTTTGCTAGCAACAAACTATTTAGCTCAGGTAGCTAGCTTCTAGTAGAGTTTGATATGCAATGCGATTTCCTCGTCATGAACAGTGTCGAGTGTCTTGACGAGAAGGCAACATTTTCTAGCTATGCCAGGCAAACTTGGGCATCATCTTTAATTTGGATGTATCCAAATGAATGTCAATAGAAAACAGCTTAAACAATCGCAAATGCAGCTACTTTGATTGTATTCTGTCTGCAGAGGTCGTGACTGTGATAACCATAGTTAGTTGGCTAGCTAGCAAGCATGGTACAAGAACGTTGCCAGCGAGTATTGCAATGAAACATACAGAACAAACAACCAGTGCTTGTCTTGGGCCGGAGCTATCTGGAGCGCCATACCAGCACCTCCAATTTTTGGGGAAATGCGTTTCGGCTCCTCTATAAAACAAAGTGGCCTATCACCGGCCTGGATTCACACAAAAAGTTTGATTCAAGCGGAATGAAGGCGGGAGCTGCATTGAATAGCAACGGAGAGTGCTCATTCATATCCTCATTTCGCTTTGTTTAAGTTTATTTGCTGCTAGTCTGTGAATCCGGTGTATGAGTGCCAGTCTACTGTATATGGTGGCAGCTTCAGAATGCACAGATTGAGAATGAGCCAGCCTGAATGGGCAGGATGCGGTGTTCCAAGTTGTCAAATTAGGGTTCTTATGGTCATGAAAATCCAGGAAAAGTCATCGCTCACTTAAAAGTCGCCGTATCAGACATGATCAGAATTGGGCCAGCACACACACAGGGCATCTCTCGGTGTATGATGTGCATCGTCTGTGTGTGTGTGAGTGTGCCGTGCCGTTGCCCGTGGAGAGAGAGACATTTCAGAAGCAGGTAGCCAATCAAAATAATGATATACTTACTACTGTTAGGGTTGCGAAAATTAAATCTGGTATCAGGACAAAAGGTGACACAGAGTCACTGAGAATCTTCTATGTTTTTTATTATTAGTCAAGCAATAAATGGTAAATGCAATCTTCGTATATACGGGTTCAATGTAGTACCACGCAGGGTTAACAGAGAACTGCCCTTTCTGCTAAATGCATTGATATAAGTATGTTCTGACAGAGGTAGTTCCCACCTCGGGATGGGCCTATCAGAACAGTGGCTGGGCGTGGTTTAGACTTGCCTAGCCAATAGTAGGCGCACAGGCTGGTCCCAGCCTCTTGGCGCTTGTTGTCCGGGGTTACTGAGGCCACAGGCTCAGTCCTGTTTGTGTCTCAACATCTTTCTATTCATGTGTTCCTAGCTCAACATACTGTTATCTCCCAAGGTTATACTGCCCCTTAGCCAGACACCAGGTGTTTGCACAATTCACTGTATTGTTCCACTTTTTATCAGCCTTAGCTCAAACATATTCCTGTGTAGCAAAGAAACATATTCTCAAACCTAACAATTAGCAAAGAAACATATTCTCAAACCTAACAATTAGCAAAGAAACATATTCTCAAACCCAACACTACATAGCGGATTCAAAACAGAACTTGTAGCATGGCTACTGATCTCGCTAGTTAACTATTTAGCTATAAGCATTAATGGCGTTGACTCATTTTCACTTTTCCACAGGTGTTATGCCGAAAATCTCCCCCCTGCCAGAATCCCCCACCCACCCCTTATAATTTCCTTCGTTTTGTGGCTAGAGTCAAATACTTTCTATAGAACAAACTTCACGTCAGGATAGGCAAGCGAAATGAATAATTAACGAAACAGGAGGGAGTAAAATGGTGGCAAGCAATAAACATTTCAGAACAACTATGGCTGAATTATTATCCTTACACTTTCAAAAATACTAGTTGAATAAGACATGGGAGAGATGATGAATTTTGGCAAAGAGATTTATTTATAGACTAATACAAATCAGTAGCGGATTTAGGTACGGGCGACATGGGCAGCCGCCCAGGGCGGCATCTTCCCGGGGGCGGACAGCGGGGGTTCGCCCAGGGCACTATACAAGCTAGTACCGCCACATACACTTCAAACAAATAGCCAAACCGAAACCTGAGTGAAGAGCAGATATCTCAACTAGCAAGCAAGTCGCATCAATGAAGAAAGCGAGGGGGGGGGATTCTGGCAGGGGGGAGATTTTCGGCACAACACCGGCACTGTTGAGAAATAAATCTGACACTGTTATGTGAAAGCTGGGATTGCCCTCTATTAAATAGTAGGCTATGTAATTCAGACAATGGGGTGGCAGGATAGCCTAGTGGTTAGAGTGTTGGACTAGTAGTAACCGAAAGGTTGCAAGTTCAAATCCCCGAGCTGACAAGGTACAAATCTGTTGTTCTGCCCCTGAACAGGCAATTAACCCACTGTTCCTAGGCCGTCATTGAAAATAAGAATTTGTTCTTAACTGACTTGCCTAGTAAAATTATGTTAAACATTTTCAAAGAATAGCCTAATTGACAAATAACTTCCATGCTGTGCATAGATCTTTTCAAGGTTATAGATAAACATGTATTAGCTACCTTGCTTTGAAGTAGCCTACCTTATCCATTTCATCCCTGATGCATTGAATAAGGGAACAATTGTATAAAGACAGAAAACTATTTGGTTGTAATGTTGCAACCTTTTATGCAAAGGGTTGCCAGCCGTCCTCCAGGAGGGCTAAGCCTACTGGGTGTGCTGGCTTTTGATTGGAGCCCTGCTTTAACACACAACAGTATATTTATATATTCTTAATTCCATTCCTTTACTTTAGATGTGTGTGTATTGTGTGTATTGTGTTTATTGTGTGTATTGTTGTGATATTGTTAGATATTACTTGTTAGATATTACTGCACTGTTGGAGCTAGAAACACAAACATTTCACTACACCCGCAATAACATCTGCTAAACTTGTGTGTGACCAATAAAATTAGATTTGATATAGCCTAAACACCAGCTGCTCAACAGGACCTTGATAAGCAGACTCGGGTGTGTTTTAGGGCTAGGTGCAGGGTTGACCACATGTGTTTTATACAGTAGCCTAACAGTGCAGTTATTCTACTTTGTGGGGGGTGAAGTGCCTTGATTGATTGAGAGCACAATGGCAAGAAATAGTAGGCCTACATGGGATCAGAGACCAGCAGCCTTCTAGTGTCAATACCACATTTATGAAGACTTTTTAATGTAGGCTATATAGAGACGCCACCAATTATTTCTCATTTTAAAAAAATTGTTAAAGTCATGGAGAAGTCATGAAATTCAGTCTGTCAAAATGTGTATGAACCCTTAGCAGGTCTCTATAGCATAATGTCAATTGGGAATTTCTGTGAACATAGTCTAACGGACTTGGAAAAAGACAGCTCCTGCTCTTCTTTCATCCAACTGGGTCACGTCCATAAAAATACAACCAAAAGATGATAAAGTATGAATTTGCTTATAATGAAAATATCATCAACAACAACAACGACAAAAATATTCTACGGATAAATGTATGCTTGAGTATTGTTTTCTTTGGCAGCTGTGGTATTCTTTCTGTACATTACCTTGGAAAAATGAACTCAACCAAGGGACTCACCCTCGTCCAGCTGCGTCATCCATTATTCCCAAGGTAATGTACAGAATGTGGGCGTTTATCCCTTACTTGTTTGATTCATTAGCTTTGTGTTTTTCAGAAGTGAGCCTTGGGGGAGATCCTCTTACTGATGGGGCAGCAGAGTAATTAAAATCTTGAACCTTTGCCATGGTTACCGTGGGCACATCTACATCAGATGCTAATCTACATTGCCAACAGAACTGTCTGTGGGGGACAATAAGGTAGAATAAAACAGGAGTGATAGTATTCTCACAGAATGATGCATATTTAGTTCAGTACAGTCCCGTTCATACTGGATTTATCCCTCAATTTAATGTTAAGTCTCCTGGCTGGTTGAATGCATACATTGATCACTAAAACATGCTCGCATCCACTTGCATTACATCTCTGTTGTCACAGCTGACTTGCTAACGTTGGAGACATCAATGAAGACGTCGCCCTTCCACCCTAGATCTTGTCACTTTGTGTGGTCTTGGAATTGAACATTTATTTGACCATTCATGATCTCATGAGTAGCTTTCATTGAGCAGTGTTGTCTATCTATTGTGATGCTGTGTGAATGGGATGCAGCGAAGCAGCCGAGCCTTGGAGGCTGACCCCATCTGGCTTCAGCCTGGTTATGTTCTAGAGTGAGCTCCAGCCCCATCCACCAGCCTCATCACAATAGAGTCCCCAAGGTTCCCCCTGCTCCCCAGCCTTTGTCTCCACATTGGCTTACCTTTTGTCTCATGACGTGGAGAAGGGATAGATGGGAAATAGAGAGCCCTAGCCCTTAATGGAGGCAGCGTCCTTGAAATAACCCAGTGGAAATGACGCTTCCCCAGCACGTTACACGCTCCCGTGAGCATACAGCTAGGGCTGGGGCTGAGGCAGAGGGAGGGAAGGCACCACAGTAACTAGGTGGCTGTGTTATGTTTGGAGGCAGAGTTTCATCCATGTGCCAGTGACATGCAGAAGAGGGTTTAATAACCGTTCAGTGGGAGTTGCATCATTCCTCTCTGTTGGATAGGACCACCCTGGAACATATTATGTGAGTACTGCTGACGCTGTGAAGGCTGTATATTGTGGAAAGTTGTTGTAATTTATGAGTGTAGCTATTTATTATGATGTCGTAGAGAGCGGTAGCGTCTTGAGATTATTTACATGCTGATTCATGATATAAACAGTATACTTTTACTTGTAAGTGAGTTACAGGAATCCTTTAGATTTTCGTTTGAAGTGTTTAAAGGATATCACATTACTTTTGTGGAGTATTATCCTCTTATCTAGTATATTTATGAACCTAAATAAACTATTGTTTGATGATGAGGAATAATGTGGCTAGTTTTGATACGCCTGTACCTGAAATCTTGTACATTTGAGAAGTGTATTAAGTTCAGAAAGCTTCATGTATGAATCTGTTGAGTTGCAATCATATGGAATAGTTAAATGGTTCAATAACCAGACTAAACCAAGAGTACTGGGAGAAGTAGATTACTTATTGGATGGACGGTGTGAACCCAGTCCATAATATGAGGCATCCTACACCTGACTCACCCATGTGCTTTAGACTCTTGGAACCATTAGGCCTCAGCGCTTTCTCTATTCCGTCCCTTATCTTGTCCTTCAGGAAGGTTTTTCCAACCGTCAATTTATTCTATTTGTCGTGCCAAGCACCACCAAGGAAATAGCCCCTGGCTACTAATGGCCTTCTTTAGAACGGATGAATATTCATCTCTTTGGAATATTTGTTCTATGTTATGGTAGTCATCGGAGCGAACAGTAGATGCTTTATATATAGATATATACACTACCGTTCAAAAGTTTGAGGTCACTTAGAAATGTCCTTCTTTATTAAAGAAAAGCATATTTTTTTTGTCCATTAAAATAACATCAAATTGATCAGAAATACAGTGTAGACAATGTTAATGTTGTAAATGACTATTGTAGCTGGAAACGTCAGATTTTTTATGGAATATCTACATAGGCGTACAGAGGCCCATTATCAGCAACCATCACTCCTGTGTTCCAATGGCACGTTGTGTTAACTAATCCAAGTTTATAATTTTAAAAGGCTAATTGATCATTAGAAAACCCTTTTGCAATTATGTTAGTACAGCTGAAAACTGTTGTTCTGATTAAAGAAGCAATAAAACTGGCCTTCTTTAGACTATTTGAGTATCTGGAGCATCAGCATTTGTGGGTTCGATTACAGGCTCAAAATGGTCAGAAACAAATAACTTTCTTCTGAAACTCGTCAGTCTATTCTTGTTCTGAGAAATGAAGGCTATTCCATGCGAGAAATTGCCAAGAAACTTAAAATCTCATACAACGCTGTGTACTACTCCCTTCACAGAACAGTGTAAACTGACTCTAACCAGAATAGAAAGAGGAGTGGGAGCTCCTGGTGCACAACTGAGCAAGAGCACAAGTACATTAGAGTGTCTAGTTTGAGAAACAGACGCCTCACATGTCCTCAACTGGCAGCTTCATTAAATAGTACCCGCAAAACACCAGTCTCAACGTCAACAGTGAAGAGGCGACTCCGGGATGCTGGCCTTCTAGGCAGAGTTGCAAACAAAAAAAACCCGCAAGATTTCATAGTTTTGATGTCTTCACTATTATTCTACAATGTAGAAAATAGTAAAATAAAGATAAACCCTTGAATGAGTAGATGTGTCCAAACCTTTATATATATATATATACACTACCGTTCAAAAGTTTGGGGTCACTTAGAAATGTCCTTGTTTTTGAAAGAAAAGCTGCTTTTTTTGGCCCTAAAAATAACATAAAATCGATCAGAAATACAGTGTACACATGGTTAATGTTGTAAATGACTATTGTAGCTGGTACTGTGTATATATATGAAACAAAATAACCACTTTTAATTAATTGAATATTCAAAGCTTCTGGATCAGATTAAGCTTCATTTGCTGCCTGTCTAATGTTATCTAAAATCTCACCGTCTCAGTTTGTAATGCTTCAGTTAACTATAACACTGTCAGATGTGGCTTACACAGTTATGTACCAGAAGTTCATTGTTATCGGTATGATTATGTTGTTGAGGGAAGTTTGTTTAGAAGTGAGTTATAGTTAAAAACCTTAAAGCTTTGGTTTCCTGACTCTTTTCTCTCAGAAAATCATGAATGCAGCTCTGTTTGCCAGCCTGGATTCAGGATCAGTTTGGATTTAATGTGGGCGAGATGGAGACAGTTGCTAAGCCGCAGTCAAGACGTGTCCTTTTGGAGTGGTTCAAAATTATGTTTGCACTCCGTCCTTATTTCAGCTCCAAATGGGTGTGATATTGGACTTGACCTTCTGCTGGTAAACTAGTTGTTACCAGTAATAGGAGTCTTGTCCCCAAATAACCTGGACTGCTGAGGCAATGACACTGCAGCATCTGTCCATAATGGCATTTCTAAAAAGCTTAGTGGAAACGCTATTATGGAGCAATCCTGTTTACTCTGGAGCTTTACCTGGAAACTATACAGAGGGAATAGAATAAGAGCTATTTCAATTACAGGCCTTCCAGGAGGATTCCTACACTGGTGGAATTTCAATTGTGTGTCAAACATATACACTATGTGTCAGAGTTAGCTTGTCGAGTTGTTGTCGCGTGCTGTAATAAGGGGG
>QNTS01003149.1:176373-194344 GCA_003317085.1 Hucho hucho
TCCAACAGTGCAGTAGGATCTAACTAAATGCTTGTGTTCCTAGCTCCAACAGTGCAGTAGGATCTAACTAAATGCTTGTGTTCCTAGCTCCAACAGTGCAGTAGGATCTAACTAAATGCTTGTGTTCCTAGCTCCAACAGTGCAGTAGGATCTAACTAAATGCTTGTGTTCCTAGCTCCAACAGTGCAGTAGGATCTAACAATTCACAACAATACACAAATCTAGAAGTAAAATAATGGAATTAAGAAATATATAAATATTAGGGCAAGCAATGTCGGATTGGCATTGATTAAAATACAGTAAATAGAATGCACTATATTATATACAGTTGAAGTCATTAAAACTCGTTTTTCAACCACTCCACAAATTTCTTGTTAACCAACTATAGTTTTGGCAAGTCGGTTAGGACATCTACTTTGTACATGACACAAGTAATTTTTCCAACAATTGTTTACAGACAGATTATTTCACTTATAATTCACTGTATCACAATTCCAGTGGGTCAGAAGTTTACATACACTAAGTTGACTGTGCCTTTAAACAGCTTGGAAAATTCCAGAAATTATGTCATGGCTTTAGAAGCTTCTGATAGGCTAATTGACATAATTTGAGTCAATTGGAGGTGTATCTGTGGATGTATTTCAAGGCCTACCTTCAAACTCAGTGCCTCTTTGCTTTCATGGGAAAATCAATAGAAATCAGCCAAGACCTCAGAAAAAAAATTGTAGACCTCCACAAGTCTGGTTCATCCTTGGGAGCAATTTCTTACGTGGATATATTGAAGCAACATCTCAAGACATCAGTCAGGAAGTTAAAGCTTGGTCGCAAATGGGTCTTCCAAATGGACAATGACCCCAAGCATACTTCCAAAGTAGTGGCAAAATGGCTTTAGGACAACAAAGTCAAGGTATTGGAGAGGCCATCACTAAGCCCTGACCTCAATCCTATAGAAAATGTGTGGGCAGAACTGAAAAAGCATGTGCAAGCAAGGAGGCCTACAAACCTGATTCAGTTACACCAGCTCTGTCAGGAGAAATGGGCCAAAATTCACACAACTTATTGTGGGAAGCTTGTGGAAGGCTACCTGAAACGTTTAACCCAACTTAAACAATTTAAAGGCAATGTTACCAAATACTAATTGAGTGTATGTAAACTTCTGACCTACAGGGAATGTGATGAAAGAAATAAAAGCTGAAATAAATAATTCTCTCTACTATTATTCTGACATTTTACATTCTTAAAATAAATTGGTGATCCTAACTGACCTAAGACAGGACATTTTTACTAGGATTTAATGTCAGGAATTGTGAAAAACAGAGTTTAAATGTATTTGGCTAAGGCGAATGTAAACTTCCGACTTCAACTGTACATATGTGGTGATTTAAGCACTATGTAAACGTTATTAAAGTGACTAGTGTTCCATTATTAAAATTCCATGTCTATGTATATAGAGCAGCAGCCTCAAAGGTGCAGGGTTGAGTAACCGGGTGGTAGCCGGCTAGTGATGGCTATTTAACAGTCTTATGGCCTTGAGATAGAAGCTGTTTTTCAGTCTCTCTGTCCCAGCTTTGATGCACCTGCACTGACCTCGCCTTCTGGATGATAGCAGGGTGAACAGGCCGTGACTCGAGTGGTAGATGTCATTGTTGATCTTTTTGGCATTCCTGTGACATCGGGTGCAGTAGGTGTCCTGGAGGGCAGGCAGTGTGCCCCTGGTGATGCGTTGGGCAAACCACACCACCCTCTGGAGAGGATGCTTTCAATTGTGCATCTATAAAGGTTTGTGAGGGTCTTAGGGGCCAAGCCAAATTTCTTCAGCCTCCTGAGGTTGAAGAGGCGCTTTTGAACCTCTGTGTGGGTGGACCATTTCAAATTGTCAGTGATGTGTATGCAGAGGAACTTGAAGCTTTTCACCTTTTCCAATGCGGTCTCGTTGATGTGAATAGGGGCGTGCTCCATCTGCTGTTTCCTGAAGTCCACGATCAACTCCTTTGTTTTGTTGATGTTGAAAGAGAGGTTATTTTCCTGGCACCACTCCGCCAGGGCACTCACCTCCTCCCTGTAGGCTGTCTCGTCATTGTTGGTAATCAGGCCTACTACTGTTGTGTCATCTGCAGACTTGATGATTGAGTTGGAGGCGTTCGTGGCCACGCAGTCATGGGTGAACAGGGAGTACAGGAGGGGGCTGAGTACGCACCCTTGTGGGGCCCCTGTGTTGAGGATCAGTGAAGTGGAGGTGTTGTTTCCTACCTTCACCACCTGGGGGGCTGCCCGTCAGGAATTCCAGGACCCAGTTGCACAGGGCAGGGTTCAGACCCAGGGCCCTGAGGTTAATGATGAGCCTGGAAGGTACTATGGTGTTGAAGGCTGAGCTGTAGTCAATGAACAGCATTCTTATAAAAGGTATTCCTCTTGCACAGATGGGATAGGGCAGTGTGCAGAACGATGGTGATTGCATTGTCTGTGGATCTATTGGGATGGTCAGCAAATTGAAGTGGGTCTAGGGTGTCAGGTAAGGTGGAGGTGACATGATCCTTAACTATCCTCTCAAAGCACTTCATGATGACAGAAGTGATTGCTACTAGGCGATAGTCATTTAGTTCAGTTACCTTTGCTTTCTAGGGTACAGGAACAATGGAGGACATCTTGAAGCAAGTGGGGACAGCAGGCTGGGATAGGGAGAGATTAAATATGTCCAGACAGCTGGTCTGCGCATGCTCTGAGGACGCGTCTAGGGATGCCGTCTGGGCCGGCAGCCTTGCAAAGGTTAACACGCTTAAATGTCTTACTCAAGTCGGCCAATGAGAATGAGAGCTCACAGTCCTTGGGAGCGGGCCGTGTCGATGGTACTATGTTATCCTCAAAGCGGGCGAAGAAGCTTGTCCGGGAGCAAGACGTCAGTGTCCACAACGTGGCTGGTTTTCCCTTTGTAGTCTGTGATTGTCTGTAGGCCCTGTCACAGACTTATTGCGTCTCAGCCGTTGAATTGCGACTTATGGAGGGAATAACTACGCTGTTTGTATCTCAGTCCGCGTGATCAAAACAATCTTGAAGCATAGATTCCGATTGGTCAGACCAGCGTTGAATAGACCTTAGCATGGGTGCTTCCTGTTTGAGTTTCTGGCAATAGGAAGGGAGCAGCAAAAGGGAGTCGTGAAATCATGATCAATGATGTTTACTCTCAGCTGTGGCCGGATATTGGGAGGTTGTTATTTGCAGATGATGTGGCCTTGTGGAAGAGAGGAAGAAATGTGCCATATATAGTCAGGAAGGTACAGGAAGCAATTGATGAGGTAGAGTAGTGGGCATTAATGTTGGGATTCAGGTTCTCTGTAGAGTATTTACACAATGTTCTTTACCAGGGGGAAGGTAGAAGATCAGGTATGCCTGAGGTTATATGGGAGAAGCTTGGAGAGGGTGGGGGCCTTCAGGTTCCTGTGGGTATACTTTGACACTAGACTGACCTGGGCAGAACACATTGAGAGAGTGGTGGGAAAGTGTAAGTAGCTGCTAAATGTGATGCGCTGTCTGACGGGGGAAGGAGCGGGGGGCTGGGTGTTCCTCATTGAGGACCATGTATGTTGCATTGATCCAATCTGTAATATTCTTTGCCAGTATAGTGTATGGTTCGGCAGCCTGGACCTCATTGGAAAGGCTAGATGTCATACAGTGGCAAGGACTCAGAATATGTAGTGGGGCGTTTCGGACGTCCCCAGTGGCTGCACTAAAGGTGGAGATGGGGGATATGCCACTGCAGATTAGGAGACAGCAGCTGTCAATTAATTATCGGGTCAACCTACAGGGACATGGGGTGCCTCATCCTGCGAAGAGGATTTTACAGGCATGCTGGGAATATAAGCGAAGACAGAACACAAGCTTTGGGTGAGTGGGTAATACCCAGGGCAAGGAGATGGGACTGTATGGAAGGGAGTTTAGTCCAACGATAGCTATTCCTGTAAATACACCATGGCTACTCCCGCCTCCAGTAGTTGATCTAGAAGTATTGGAGAGACTAGGCAAAGACGGGGAGGGTGTTGATTCATCTGATTTGTTTAAGATATGTCTGGATACTGTGTATCAGGATGTTGTGGCCATTTACACAGGTAGTTAAAAAGATCCAAGGACAGGACGTACTGGGTCAGCATTTGTAGTGCAGGAATGTGGGGTGGCAGTCAGAAAACGTATTACAGAACATCTGGCTGTACAGTATATACAGTGAGGGAAAAAGTATTTGATCCCCTGCTGATTTTGTATGTTTGCCCACTGACAAAGAAATGATCAGTCTATAATTTTAATGGTAGGTTTATTTGAACAGTGAGAGACAGAATACCAACAAAAAAATCCAGATCTTTGCAGATCTTCTCCAAGTCATTAAGGTTTCGAGGCTGACGTTTGGCAACTCAAACCTTCAGCTCCCTCCACAGATTTTCTATGGGATTAAGGTCTGGAGACTGGCTAGGCCACTGCAGGACCTTAATGTGCTTATTCTTGAGCCACTCCTTTGTTGCCTTGGCCGTGTGTTTTGGGTCATTGTCATGCTGGAATACCCATCCACGACCCATTTTCAATGCTCTGGCTGAGGGAAAGAGGTTCTCACCCAAGATTTGACGGTACATGGCCCCGTCCATCGTCCCTTTGATGCGGTGAAGTTGTCCTGTCCTCTTAGCAGAAAAACACCCCCAAAGCATAATGTTTCCACCTCCATGTTTGACGGTGGGGATGGTGTCCTTGGGTCATAGGCAGCATTCCTCCTCCTCCAAACACGGCGAGTTGAGTTGATGTCAAAGAGCTCCATTTTGGTCTCATCTGACCACAACACTTTCACCCAGTTGTCCTCTGAATCATTCAGATGTTCATTGGCAAACTTCAGACGGGCATGTATATGTGCTTTCTTGAGCAGGGGGACCTTGCGTGCGCTGCAGCATTTCAGTCCTTCATGGCGTAGTGTGTTACCAATTGTTTTCTTGGTGACTATGGTCCCAGCTGCCTTGAGATCATTGACAAGATCCTCCTGTGTAGTTCTGGGCTGATTCCTCACCGTTCTCATGATCATTGCAACTCCACGAGGTGAGATCTTGCATGGAGCCCCAGGCCGAGGGAGATTGACAGTTCTTTTGTGTTTCTTCCATTTGCGAATAATCGCACCAACTGTTGTCACCTTCTCACCAAGCTGCTTGGCGATGGTCTTGTAGCCCATTCCAGCCTTGTGTAGATCTACAATCTTGTCCCTGACATCCTTGGAGAGCTCTTTGGTCTAGGCCATGGTGGAGAGTTTGGAATCTGATTGATTGATTGCTTCAGTGGACAGGTGTCTTTTATACAGCTAACAAACTGAGATTAGGAGCACTCCCTTTAAGAGTGTGCTCCTAATCTCAGCTCGTTACCTGTATAAAAGACACCTGGGAGCCAGAAATCTTTCTGATTGAGAGGGGGTCAAATACTTATTTCCCTCATTAAAATGGAAATCAATTTATAACATTTTTCACATGCATTTTCCAGGATTTTTTTTTTGTTATTCTGTCTCTCACTGTCCAAATAAACCTAGCATTAAAATTATAGGTGCTGATGGCAATACTGTTGGCCTTGCAGTGGGTGGAGGAAGTCAAGCCAGACAGAGTAGTCAGTTGCTCTGATTCATGTGCAGTGTTGATGAGTCTCTAGTCCTTTAGCTCACGTAGCAGACAAGACATGTTTTATGAGGTGCTACAAACCCATTGCAGGATTAGAGTAATGAGTATACAGATAAGATTTACTTAGATCCCATGTGGGGGTGGAGGGGAATGAGCCAGTTGTTGTACTGGCTAAACAAGCACTTAGTACTGGGGATGTTAAGGTTGCAGTTTCAATGAGCAAGGCAGAGGCTAAAAGCCTGATATGGTCAGTAGTGGTGGAGAGATGGCAGGCGCAGGCTAAAAGCCTGATATGAACAGTAGTGGTGGAGAGATGGCAGGCGCAGGCTAAAAGCCTGATATGGACAGTAGTGGTGGAGAGATGGCAGGCGCAGTGGAATAGAGATATTAAGGGCAGGCATTTATTTCAAGTACAGAGGAAAGTCGGGGAGACGTGGACGGCAGGAAGGGACAAGATTAAGGGTGGGACACAGCCAGTTGAATAAGACTTTAAGTGTGATAGGAAACCATCCAACAGGAAATTGTGATTATTGCCAGGAAACCGAGACAGTTGAGCATGTTTTGCTACAGTGTGGGCAGTATCAGAGGGAAAGAGAGAGGCTGAGTTCTAGTATAAGGGAGAAGGGGATACAGGAAATTAGTTTAAAGAGTTTATTGAGTGGCAGGCAGGATGGCAGGCAGGATTTAGTTTCTCCCTGTCTCTGGCCCACACTCCAGAACGGTAATGCACCATAACATTGGATGCCAACTGCTGATAAACCCCACTGAAGAAGAAGAAGAAGAAGAAGAAGATGGAGTGCGGGGGAGGGCCTTGTAGGCATCTCGAAAGGGGGAGTAGCAGTGGTTGAGCGTTTTTCCAGAACTTCGGTAGCGTTTTCCTCAAATTTGCTTTGTTAAAATACCCATCTACAATAAATGCGGCCTCAGGATATGTGGTTTCCAGTTTGCATAAAGTCCAGTGTAGTTCCTTGAGGGCCGTCGTGGCATCGGCTTGAGTGCTGTGACTATAACCGAAGAGAAATCTCTTGGGAGGTAATACGGTCACCCTGGGGTGTACGAACAAAGGATCCAATAAGGGAAAGTCGTATTCCTGGTCATAATGCTGGTGAGTTACCGCCGCTCTGATATCCAAAAGTTATTTCCGGCTGTATTGTAATAACACAAACAACGTTCTGGGCAAATAATGTAAGAAATAACACACAAAAAAACTAAAAACAACAAAGTTGCTTAGGAGCTAGAAGCAGAGTTGCCATGTCTGTCGGCCCTTACTTAGTGATGATATACAATTGGAACCATTCAAATGCCTGCTGGCTCGTTGCGTTGATTTTGGCCCTCTGTGACCAAGAGAAAGTAGTCTTGTTCCAATTCTAAATCCATCTGAGAACATCACAGCAAGATGAGACTATGTTTTCTGTAACCGCTAGAGCCCTCAAACTCAACTCTGGACTTCGAAGCCAGTTCCACTGACATTTTTCAATGTTCCCCTCTAATCAGGGACTCATTTAGACCTGGGACACCAGGTGTGTGCAATTAATTATAAGGTAGAACAGAAAACCAGCAGGCTCCGGACCTCGTAGTGTAAGAGTTAAATACCCCTGCTCTAGAGTCTCCCGTTTCGTATGCCATATTGTAAGTGGAGCTGTGAGGTTCACAACCAATGGAGTTCCATCCTTTGTCTGGATAGGACAGAAAATGTGACATGTCGCTACCTACTCAAATGAGGTGTCAGATTTCACATACTGCAGTCGGGTTCGCCTGCTCAGACATTGCGTGCATCAACCAATGGTTGCGTGCCACGTCATAGACAGTGTCATCGACTGACATATGATGCGGTTAGATGATGCGTAAAATAGCTACCCTGGCATGGTAAGATCTGGACAGAGGAACGCAACCTGTGTCTCAGATGAGAGCAGAGCAGGACAACCACAGCCAATGGAGTTCCATCCTTTGTCTGGATAGGACAGAAAATGTGACATGTCGCTACCTACTCAAATGAGGTGTCAGATTTCACATACTGCAGTCGGGTTCCCCTGCTCAGACATTGCGTGCATCAACCAATGGTTGCATGCCACGTCATAGACAGTGTCATCGACTGACATATGATGCGGTTAGATGATGCGTAAAATAGCTACCCTGGCATGGTAAGATCTGGGCAGAGGAATGCAACCTGTGTCTCAGATGAGAGCAGAGCAGGACAACCAGAGATTTCATGGAGCAATTCACAGAGTGCTCTGTACAGAAAAATGTTGGTCAGAACTGGCCCAGAACTGCTCAAAGTCACCCAAATAGTGGACTTAACGTTTAAGAGGATTACTGTAGGCCATCAACATCAAATTGAGGCAGATTTCCATGACAGATGCCATGCAGTGTGCAGTGCACTGTTCACTCACCCACTTATTATCTCGGAAGTTTCTGTTTTGATGAGGTTGCAAAATCAACTACACTGAACAAAGATTTGAGCGCAATATGTAAAGTGTTGGTCCCATGTTCCATGAGCTGAAATAAAAAATCCCAGAAATGTTCCTTTCTGTCATGACTTGCCCTTTTGGGTGAGGATCATAGGTGCCAGATCCCCCCCATGAAATGGTTAGAAGCTCTGAAACTTTCAACAGAGAAGAAAGAAATCTCTATAGACCAGAGAGCATGAAGCGGTGGCTACATGGCTGAGAAATGGTTTAAAACTAAAGACCAAGCAGGCGGACGGTGTGAACCGGATGCCACGAATGATTAGACTACAAGGCCAGTACCCGGGCAACGTGAGCTGAAAGGTACAAAATGGTTAGAAACTCTGAAACTTTCTCGAGTGAAGAACATGAAGACTATACAGGAACATTCAGTCTGCAGCTGTTGAAGTACTTTAGTCTAGTAAACGCGACCGAGAACCACCAGGTAGGAACTCTGAAAGATCCATTCTAAAGAACATTTCCCTATCAAACGACCGTTGGTATGTCTCACGTATCCATTATAACAGAGCTACAACTACGAAATACTTTGATCTCTGGTGAACAAACCAGAGACTTTCAGTCAAATTACTCCCCAGACGGATTTCAATAGATAGATAACAAAGACATACACACGTAAATGTGTACATTGCAATTCTTTCGAATGAGCGGCCGTTCATGTGCAAAGTATTCGCATTTCCATGAGCATATCCAAGGATTTTGCGACATCCAGAATGAGACTGAAGGTAAATTAATTAATGACTGATTGATGACTGAAATGTAAGAGATCTTTATATCTTTAAGAGTTAATTGGGAAAAAGGTAACTCGTTAAATAAACTTTTTCCGTCATTCCCCAAGATTGCTAATGAGTTAATTGTTACAGGATTAATTTAATCATCATAATAATTAAACATAGTTAATTGATTTGATAAAATAATCGTCATCACGTTAATGACAGTAAAGACACAACAATTCTCACAAAAAGCTTATTTCTTTCAAATTGTGTGCACAAATTTGAAAGAAATAAGCTTTTTGTGAGAATTGTTGTGTCTTTACTGTCATTAACGTGATGACGATTATTGTTTATATCCCTGTTAGTGAGAATCCATCCACCTGACAGGTGTGGCATATCAAGAAGCTGATTAAACAGCATGATCATTACACAGGTTCACATTGTGCTGGGGACAATAAAAGGCCACTCTAAAATGTGCAGTTTTGTCAGACAACACAATGTCACAGATGTCTCAAGTTTTGAGGGAGCGTGCAATTGGCACGCTGACAGCAGGAATTTCCACCAGAACTGTTGCCAGATACTTGAATGTTAATTTCTGTATCATAAGCCACCTCCAATGTTGTTTTAGAGAATTTGGCAGTACGTCCAACCGGCCTCACAACCGCAGACCACATGTGACCACGCCAGCCCAGGACTTCCACATCCGGATTCTTCACCTGCAGGATGGTCCGAAATGAGCCACCCGGACAGCTGATGAAACTGTGGGTTTGCACAATCTAAGTTTTTCTACACAAACTGTCAGAAACCGTCTCAGGGAAGCTCATCTGCGTGCTCATCATCCTCACCAGGGTCTTGACCTGACTGCAGTTCGGCGTCGTAACCGTCTTCAGTGGGCAAATGCTCACCTTCGATGGCCACTGGCACGCTGGAGAAGTGTGCTCTTCACGGATGAATCCCGGTTTCAACTGTACCGGGCAGATGGCAGACAATGTGTTTGATGTTGTGTGGGCGAGCGGATTGCTGATGTCAACATTGTGAACAGAGTGCCCCATGGTGGCAGTGGTTATAGTATGGGCTGGCAGAAGCTACAGATAACGAAAACAATTGCATTTTAACTTGAAGGCACAGAGATACCGTGACGAGATCCTGAGGCCCAATGTTGTGCCATTCATCAGCCGCCATCACCTTATGTTTCAGCATGATAATGCACGGCCCCATGTTGCAAGGATCTGTACACAATTCCTGGAAGCTGAAAATGTCCCAGTTCTTCTAAGGCCTGCATACTAACCAGACATGTCACCCGTTGAGCATGTTTGGGATGCTCTGGATCGACATTTACGACAGCATGTTTCAGTTCCCAACAATATCCAGCAACTTTGCGCAGCCACTACAGATTAATTGGACAACATTCCACAGGCCACAATCAACAGCCTGATCAACTCTATGCAAAGGAGATGTCACGCAGCATGGTGGCTACACCAGATACGGACGGATTTTCTGATCCATGCCCCTACTTAAAAAAAAAAGATGTAATGTCATCATCGTAACCCTACTGACTGGGCAGACGTCAATTCATCGTCTTTTTAAAGTTGGTTCAACGTAATTTAATTGAAATGACATGGAAACAACATTGATTCAACCAGTGTGTGCCCAGTGGTTAGTTGCTCTAGTCTAGTGCAATGGGCCACTGAAATATTTTTATTCATTAATCAATCTTTTCTCAACCCATAGAAAACTGGATTACTTTTTCATAGCTTTCAGAAGGGAAATAGAAAACATGAACATAAGTGTTCTCGTGGCAGGGGTTCTGCTATGGGTAATGACCAATCTGAATTGATTACTGCCAGAGCTCTGTAGCCAGCATGCTGTTCTGGGGCCTTAGCGCTGTAAACTAACACGGGGCCTTATTACGAGATATCAATAGTCATATTTTGCATTTCAAATGGCACACTATTCCCTATATAGTGCACTACTTTTGACAAGAGCTCTATGGGCCCCGGTCAAAAGTAGTGCACTAAATAGGAAATAGGGTGCCATTTGGGAGAGAACCTTAGTGATCCCATGAGGTCATTGATAAAAGGTCATCCCAGGTAGTGGAACGTGTGAGCTGAGCTATGGGACATACATCAGCCTTTGGCTATGGAGGTGGGATGGAGGCCAGGGTTTAGCATTGATCAGATGTTATACGATGTGACGGCATCAACGGGCGGCTGCCAAACATGTCTAGTAGCTGCAGACTTTTAGAGAGGGTGCATTTTTCCACATGACCACAGAGAGAGCGGTGGAACTGGCGCCAACAAACTGAGGAGACTTTCAACACTGTCTCAGTCAACTGTTTCAACCACAGATACATTCCGCTGTGTCTCCATGTCCATTCAGTGTGTTTACATGGGAAGATGGAATGAGGGTGTGTTCCGAGCGAGAAACTGACATGTGGCTTGTGAAATTTAATGAAAGTCAAGATAAAACTTCCCAGTGTTTGGCTTTACCATCACCTCAGCATTATGATCATGATGCCATTGAGGATGATGGAAATATTTTGTTGTGACTGTAAATACACAATTTTCATACAGAAGCTAATGTATTCACTGTGGTACACAGCACAGCCAATATGATCCTGATAACTCTTTACCATGGAAGTCTAGCTTTCGTTCCACTGTGGGTGTTTCTGCTCTGTTAGGCCAGTAGTCTCATTCTGTACATGTGTAATGATACATGGTGACATCATTGATTGTTTTATTTGTCACTGGGCTGTATAGTGTTTCCCTGGGACTGGGATGAGACCCACCATCTCACATTGGACTGGGATGAGACCCACCATCTCATATTGGACTGGGATGAGACCCACCATCTCACATTGTGACTGGGATGAGACCCACCATCTCGCATTGAACTGGGATGAGACCCATCATCTCACATTGGACTGGGATGAGACCCACCATCTCACATTGTGACTGGGATGAGACCCACCATCTCACATTGGACTGGGATGAGACCCACCATCTCACATTGTGACTGGGATGAGACCCACCATCTCACATTGTGACTGGGATGAGACCCACCATCTCACATTGGACTGGGATGAGACCCACCATCTCACATTGTGACAGTGTTATGTGTTTTTAATCAACTACATCGACATTGGTGTGTTGCGGTGTATAATAATCCTTGTGGGATATACTGGCTTGCTAATACTGCTCTACCTGCTGTGTTTCTATATGTCAACGGCAAGCCACTGAAACCACATACATTATGATGAATGGTTATTGGATTATATAAACATTCTCTAGTAACACCATGTGTGCCGTTTGGAACCACTTTCTGAACGCAGCAAAGCTTCTCAGCTCACAATCCCTGAGCAGACACACCCACCATCTCAGAGGTCCCTCCCCCTCTGTGGGATTGGTTAGATTGCAGCCCACGGCAGACAGTTTCAACCCTCCTAGAGGGCCAGAAACTCACAAAAGAGTCAATACTGGTACTGGAGGTAAAAACAGACGAGTCAATACTGGTACTGGAGGTAAAAACAGACGAGTCAATACTGGTACTGGAGGTAAAAACAGACGAGTCAGCCGGTTCTTCCAGAGCGTTGCAGTGGATTGGCCTATTATAGTGTAATGTTACCAGACTCGTCAACTGTGAGACATTTCATATTTTCCCCCTGTTTGTGGATAATGGGATTTTAACCATGTGGCAGGTAAAAAAAGAGGTTACTGTTTACTTTATCTTCAGGGTTGCTTATTTTCTTACACAGAAACAAGTGGTGTCTGTGTGCTGTAAGTGTTTTGGTGTCAGTGTGTTGACATGTTTGGGAGCAAAATGTTGACTCAGCCTCGAGGCAGGGCGTAGTTCAATAGCTGATGTCACTCTGCTGTTCTGCACTCAGAAATTCCATTATGGTAGAATTATCAAAGTGACATCACAGAGTGTAGAATAACACAGTGGTTGAGGGAGGCAGTGAGTGAAACGACAAGAGTACAACAACACGCCAACGGTGTGATCATGTGCAATGGATTGTCTGTGATCCTCGTTCCTTTTGACGTGACTCATTCTAAGCTGCGAATGTTGTGATTAGGAAAGCTGGTGTGCCAACTTCAGTGCTGATACCATACCAAGGTTTACACCTTGATTGTCACAAAAACATTATTTATGAGTTAGATCAATCCTAAGAAGTGTTTTTTATCAAACATTCCATTTGCAGAATGCAGTTGGAATGTCAGCCTTTATTGTTATTCAGTTGATAGAATTCTTGTCTTGCTCTCACACATTTCAATGAAAGCTATTTTTTTTGTGTTGAGTGAAGCTTCTCTTTTTCAAAAGTTTATTACAATAACATTCTCAGTTTGTTCCACAGTATGAGAGTTATGCCAGTGCTAACAGGGGAATGAGAATATCCTGGTGTCCCAATGCCCCACCAAAATGTATTGTACTACTTAAGATAAGATAAACACAAGTGAAATATAGCAGTGTTTGCAATCTGAGTTGCCTGTCTAGCTTCAAAGCAGTACTATTGTGACAAAATCTTGCCTGTAGTTTTAGAACAGAGCTTATCTGTGTAGTCCCTTATTACTTTATTATTTTATAAGTGTAAAATGGAGACTTGTTGGAGCCTGGGGTTTTCTTGATTAATTAGTAACTAACTAACTATCTCCCAGTGGAACAGAGGAATGCCTGACTTTCTCTGTAGTCACTCTTAGATCACATGTAATTCCCATGGAAACCTTGTATGGTGGGGGGGAGTCAGTCTGTGAATGATTTGTTTAGGTTGATTGTGGCCTAGTTGTTGAAAGAGGTCAACAAGGAAAGGTACAGGCGGGATAGTGAATAATGCCTTTGGGAGTCTACATCGGTAACGTTTTGTTTGACGCTAATATAGATTGGAATTATAGCAGTCTGTGTGCATAGTGCATGATTTATCATCAGTTTAAAAGGTCTATTTGTCAGGGAATGTCAGTGTCATGCGGTTTACATGTCAGCCACTAGGTGTCCCTCTTTAACCTCTGTTTTGTAGTGTCTAAATTGCCCATCAATTTATATGTGGTAATCTAAAATCACTATGCAGCAATTTAACAGTACACTTTATGTATAAGAATTACAAAATATGTACTTTGTTAACCCATACATTTTTCAAGTAATTTCAATTATGCATAATAAACCTTCAATTTAATCCAGTGAGTACTTTGTACAGTATTTTGGGATCAAGGGAGAACATTAGATTATATTTTAATCATACGATTGGAATACGAGATTAGCGCAATCCAACTGCGACCAATTCTGTTATCATGAAATCTATGCTGGGCCAGGGCTTTGCTGGAAAATAATGAGTCTGAGGGGGATTCAGTGAAAGTTCATGTGGTCATGGAAAGAAAACACTATTTTCCTGCAGATGCCACCTGCCAAGCCGCGGAGAGGAAATGGGAGAGTTTGGCTGTTCTGATAACTGACCAGGATGACCTACAGAAAGACTGACCCTGCCAGCAGCAGGCGTAGCTAACAGACCCTCCGTTCTAAAGCTGCTTGACTGCTTGGCTAGCTAAAGGCTAACTGGCAATGTATCAATCCAACTAGTGGCCTCCGTTTCCAATTTCTTATCTCTGGTCAAATCCACATGGGATTGTCTCTCTCAACTGCACACAAACTCCTTTGCAGTGTATCTCCATTAGATGGTTGCATTTCATAACTGTAATATTGTATTTTGACATTCCTCTACTTCCTCTAGGCTAACGTTTATTGGCACACATTGTAATCAATATCCCTCATCAGGACATCAACACTAAACAAATGAAATACCTATTGTGATGTCACAATCAATACATATGTAGAATCTTGAATTGATCACTCTTCAGCTGCTGAAAAATGTCCTGCACAGCAGGATATGCAAACTTGTAGTGTATTTAAGGTTTAAAAAAGGCCTCTAAAATTTGAGATTTTCACTTTGAAATGTCAGACTTGATGTCAGACTTGACAGGAGTGGGCTGTTGAACCACTCTATTGAACCGGCTGCTTTAGGGGGCAGAGCCAGGCCACACAAGTGCTTTAGGGGGCAGAGCCAGGCCACACATTGGTCACAGATACGCCACGAAAACAGGATTACAGATAAACATGTTAGGTATCTGCCCCGGGAAAAAGAGCAAGTTCTCTCTCTGTCTCTAATGATGAATACATGGATAAAGGCTGTCATTAGAGATGATCAAATAGCGTGGCAAAGCTGATTAAAAAGAGCTTGAATTGAGAGAAAATTAAGTATGACTCGTTTAAAAAAAAGTATCTATTTAGTTATACAGATGTTGGATCTTTATTTTATTTTTATTTTACTAGGCAAGTCAGTTAAGAACAAATTCTTATTTTCAATGACTGCCTGTTTAGGGGCAGAATGACAGATTAGTACCTTGTCAGCTCGGGGAATTGAACTTGCAACCTTTCGGAGGTGATCTTAATTTGATCACTCTTCTGTTGCTGAGAATTTTCCTGCATAGCAGGAAATGCAAAGTTGTAGTGTATTCAAGGTTTAAAAAGGTTTCTAAAGTTTGTCATTTTCCTGCTGTAGCAAACTGAATCTAATTAAAATCCTACATCTGTAAGCTCTAATAGAAGCTCTGATATTCAAATTCAGTTTCACGGAAGCACCATATTGCTTAGTAGAGTACTAATGTTTGATTCCTGCCCATATCCCAACTCGAAAACCTGTCAGTACCCACATGCAGAGAACCTTTTCCCTGTCTACTGTTTCTCTGGAAGTTCAGCAGTTACAGCACCCTGCATGCCTGGGCCCTGGGGATAAACAATTTACACTTCATCCTATTATTAAGCGTATATTATCGGCTTTCCTGCACTTAATCTTGCCCGGTCTGCTGGCACTAGATGCCAGGGATTTAACAACCTTCATGGCCACAGCTCTGTGGGTCTCTTTTTAGGCTGGTGGTGTTTAGATGTGGTTACTCATTAGACAGTGTTAGTTTGCTTTTTAAAAGTGGTGTTTCTCTCTCTCTCAGGCCACGTGGATGCACAGTCCTATTGGCTATTGATTGTGAGTCTGGTGCCAACCAATGACCGTAGGTGACAAAACCCCCCCCCCCGGGTTGGTTGTAGAGCCTGTCCCAGCCCCATTGTAAAGATCACATTTTTCCGTTGCTGGCAGAGGGCAGACAGGGGGCTGGCTTCAAGGCAATTGATCATTCAGATCCACACATGCATTTATTAATCCAAGTTAATGCAGCATGATTTTTGTGTATGATAAGACTGCTGACTCAGTGTTATATTTCCTATAGGTAAGCACAGGTTTCATTTATTATTTTTATTTTTTTATTTAACTAGGCAAGTCAGATAAGAACAAATTGTTATTTACAATGACGGCACACCCCAGCCAAACCCTAACCCAGACAACGCTGGGACAATTGTGTGCCACCTAATGGGACTCCCAACCACAGCCAAATGTGATACAGCCTGGAATCGAACCAGGAACTGTAGAACTGAGATACAGTGCCTTAGACTGCTGCGCCACTCCGGAGCATGCCATCAATTTATTTTGTATTATGCATGAATGTTGCTTACTTGTGGCCAATGCACATAAGAAACTACTCCTAGAGGACTTTGTGTTTAACAAAACATTATTTTTAAATAGCAGGCATGTGTTAGGCTACTATAGGTGTCGAAAGGAACTAGGACCATGTTTTTAGGAACCTCTGGGTCCCGGGAGTTGAAGATGAGCCCCACTCTTCTCCACTGAAACTCACTGACACTAAAATGCACCAGTATAGTACACCACCTAACAGTACAGTACACTACAGTGCAGTACAGTAGACTACCGTACACTACATTACACTACAGTACATTACACTACAGTAGAGTACACTACCGTACACTACAATAAACTGCAGTGCATTATACTACAGTACAATACAGTAAAGGACACTGCACTACATTACACTGCAATACACTACAGTACAGTACACTACCGTACACTACAGTACATTACAGTACAGTACAGTACAGAACAGTACAGTACAGTACACTACACTACACTACACTACAGTACAGTACACTACATTACAGTACAGTACAGTACAGTACAGTACATTACAATACAGTACAGTACAGTACAGTACAGTACAGTACAGTACTTTACAGTACAGTACAGTACAGTACACTACACTACATTACATTACAATACAGTACAGTACACTACTGTACACTACATTACACTACAGTACTTTACACTACAGTACAACACAGTACACTACACTACACTACATTACACTGCAATACACGACAGTAGAGTACACTACCGTACACTACATTACACTACAGTACAGTACACTACATTACATCACAATACACTACATTACACTACAGTACAGTGCACTACAGATACACTACACTACAGATACACTACAGTACACTACACTACCGTACACTACATTACACTCCAGTACAGCACACTACACTACATTACACTGCAATACACGACAGTACACTACACTACAGTATACTAGACTACAGTACAGTACAGCAGGCATTGCTGCCCAGCTGGAGGCTTCACAGGAAATCAGACAGGGGAATGCCATCTCCGACACCATGTGTCACTCACTCTCACACCCACCGCTTTGTGTTCACCAAGACATCTATAATGTCTACAGTGTGTATCTGTCTGTCAGGGAGGGGATTGAGAGAGCAAGGAAGGGAGGGAGGGAGCGAGGGAGCGGAGGGAAGGTCGGGAGCGAGGGAGGGGAGGGAGGCACATGGAGAGCAGATGGTAGATGGTACCCTCCTTAATTTAAAGTGATCCATCCCCACTTCATGAAACTTGAGTGATGGGAACACACTGGAACAGATTAACACAGGGTTTATCATGAACACACTGGAACAGATTAACACAGGGTTTATCATGAACACACTGGAACAGATTAACATAGGGTTTATCATGAAAACACTGGAACAGATTAGCACAGGGTTTATCATGAACACACTGGAACAGACTAACACAGGGTTTATCATGAACACACTGGAACAGACTAACACAGGGTTTATCATGAACACAATGGAACAGACTAACACAGGGTTTATCATGAACACACTGGAACAGACTAACACAGGGTTTATCATGAACACACTGGAACAGATTAACACAGGGTTTATCATGAACACACTGGAACAGATTAACACAGGG
>QNTS01003149.1:220665-231629 GCA_003317085.1 Hucho hucho
CCTCTCTGCTCTCCCCTCTCTGCTCTCTCCTTTCTCCCCTCTGCTCTCTCCTTTCCCCTCTCTGCTCTCTCCTTTCTTCTCTCTCCTCTCCCCCTCTGCTCTCTCTTCTCTCTGCTTCCTGCTCTCAGCTCTCTCCTTTCTCCTCTCTGCTATTTCCTTTCTCCTCTTTGCTCTCCCCTCTCTCCTCTCTGCTCTCCCCTCTCTGCTTCCTGCTCTCTGCTCTTTGCTCTCCCCTCTCCTCTCCTCTCTGCTCTCCCTTATCTACTCTCTGCTCTCCCCTATCTACTCTCTGCTCTCCCCTCTCTACTCTCTGCTCTCTCCTCTCTGCTCCCTGCCAATGGACAGAGGGGGCAAGCGGCACGTTCCGTTACCATGGCGATGTTATGGATGATGTAGATTCTCCTCATGCCATCCTCAAAGTTGATCACTTGGCTAATCATGATGGTTGAAGCAAATTTGATTAGATAAAAACACGCAATGCATTTTTAATTAGAGAAAAATGGCGATATGATTATGTACAATTGAATGACCTCTCGATTGTGACCTTTAAATAAAGAACTGTCAACTCAATTGAACCCGCTGTAGTCGTTTCTACAGCCGCAGTCTATTGGTCTGTTGTTACATCCGTTGTTACCTCTCAGGCTATCCGGCTGCGAAAGCTAGCCCAGCAGATCGCCACCTGCAAGCAGATCATTGAGAGATCCTCGTCCCTCATCACTCAGGCTGATCACACCCTCAGGGAGACAGACCATGCCCGCTTCCTGCAGACAGCCAAAAGCATCTGCGAGAGGTGAGCTATCAAGGCAACTGATTGTTGTGCTAATGCTCCAAACAGACTCAACTGACTGAGTCCCAGGTTGTAATAAGAGAAATGTCATTATATATATCGTTGTGTTTTAGAGTGTCCATGGCAACAGCATCCTCTCAGATCCTGATACCAGAGATAAACCTGAATGACACCTTTGATACGTTTGCGTTGGACTTTACAAGGGAAAAGAAAATGCTGGAAAGCTTGGATTACCTCACAGGTGAACGCAATTCCACCTGTTATCCATCTTTTCAGTCAGAATTATATTGAGAACATATCTATAACTTAGATCTGAAATGGGACATTCTGGTACAGTGCAAGTTCTCTGTTTATCTATTTAAACTGTAGCTTCTCAAATTGTATTTGTCACATGCTTTGTAAACAACAGGTGTAAAGTAACAGTTCGTGTTTTGTTTACAGTTGAATTAATTGCATTTTTGATTGTTCTGGCTTTTAGGGCATTCTCCACAGGGTGTCTTCTGTACTACATTTAACTCTATGGCCAGTAACTTAGTCAACTGAATCACACGGCGCAACAAAGTCACAGCCCCTTGCAAGAGTGGACTAGAATTTACACCTGCATTGCTTGCTGTTTGAGGTTTTAGGCTGGGTTTCTGTACAGCACTCTGTGACATCAGCTGATGTAAGAAGGGCTTTATAAATAAATTTGATTTGATTTACCAACCCAAATATCCAACCCCTTTTGGTCATAAAATAAAATAGCGATTTTTTTGTTGTTGTAAATCCAATGTACTGTAGTGAGTATGTCTACTGTTCATCACAGTTGTCCTAAATAACTGACACACACCAGAGACGTGAATAAAAACAACTAAATGTTTCTATTTGCAGCACCAAATCCCCCAATAATCCGGGAGGAATTATGTACAGCGTCGTACGACACCATCACTGCTCACTGGACGTCAGATGACGAGTTCTGTGTCGTCTCCTATGAGCTGCAGTATGCCATCTTCACTGGACAAGCCAATGTCGTCAGTACGTACGCAAAACCATGTCCTAGATCTCCTCAGTACAGTATGCCTGTTGTGATATAAAGTGTTAAATCACGAAAGGTCGAATATCTGAGAGCCTCCTGCTCTGAATAGTTTTGTGTAAGGGGGGGGGGGTCGTCATTACATTACCCTGATCAAATAAAGCCTTTTTTCATTTTCAAAAAGGCGGTAACAACCATGCTTTTCCTTTCATTGGATAATAAGATGATAATAACATATCAGAGATCTCTGCTGTGTATCTCTGCTAGAGACTGATCCAGGCCAGTATATAGGCTAAGTCAGACTGGATTCCAATCCAGATGGAGATTTGTGTTTCCCTGCGGCGCATGTAAGTGGCAGACTGTTGGAACAGATCACCCTAGCAGAGTTGCAAGCACTTGGCCCTCATCTGCCCCAGTGCCTGTTCATACTACAGTGAACTGGCAATGATATTGTGCTCGACGGGTCACGCAGAAAAATAACAGCCATAAGAGGTTATGACACTACAGATGTTAGAACTACCACATCTTGATTTGAAGACAACAAAGAATTAATTGGAGGTGTTGTTATCTCAACGAATGTCTGTTACATTTGTGTGTTTGTTACAATCCAGTGGTTGTTCCTCCTTTATTTCACTTGCCGTTAACTGACTGACTTTGTCTGTGGTCTAGGTTTGTGTAATTCGGCTGATAGCTGGATGATTGTGCCCAACATCAAGCAGAACCACTACACAGTGCATGGACTCCAGTGTGGCACCAAGTACATCTTTATGGTCAAAGCTATCAACCAGGCAGGGAGTCGCAGCAGCGTACCTGGGAAGCTCAAAACCAACAGTATGTCAGCGTTTCCAATAGCTGTACCGTGCTGACATCATTAAGCGTCTTAGGACATACTGACATATGGAGATAGTATTAACTATTGTTGACTGTTAAATTATAAACTGGGTGCTTCGAGCCTTGAATGCTGATTGGCTGAAAGCCGTAGTATATCAGACCGTATACCACGGGTATGACATAACATATATTTTTACTGCTCTAATTACGTTGGTAGCCAGTTAATAATAGCAATAAGGCACCTCTGGGGTTTGTGGTAAATGGCCAATATACCACGGCTAAGGGCTGTATCCAGGCACTCCACGTTGCATCGTGCATAAGAACAGCCCTTAGCCTTGGTTTATTGGCCATATACCACACCCCCTCGGGCCTTATTTCTTAGTTAATCTATGGTCCATTCACAGGTCAGCCGTTCAAGTTGGACCCAAAGTCTGCTCACAAGAAGCTGAAGGTCTCCCATGACAACCTGACGGTGGAGCGAGACGAGACGTTGTCCAAGAAGAGCCACACTCAGGACCGCTTCACCAGCCAGGGCAGCTATGGTGTCACAGGGAATGTGTACATCGACAGCGGGCGCCACTACTGGGAGGCCTTGATAGGAGGGAGCACATGGTAAGAATATGGACCTGTCGTGCCTGAGATACGTCAGACTAGAACATATGGAGAGACAAAGGTGTGTGAGATTCAGATTGGGAAGTCCAATCACAGTGTCTGTTACACTAATAATAAAAAATCTTGAAAGGTAAAATCTCTAGGACGCTAGGAGTCTTGTCATTTCCCACAGGTGCTATTTGACCTCTACTAGAGAATGAGACATTAACAAGCTATTTGTCCATCTTCATTAGGTTTGCTGTGGGCGTTGCTTACAAGTCAGCACCGAAACACGAGTGGATCGGCAAGAACTCGGCCTCGTGGGTATTATCTCGATGCAACAACTCCTGGGTAGTACGTCACAACAGCAAGGAGATGCCCGTCGAGCCGTCCCCCCACCTGCGTCGCGTGGGGGTGTTGCTTGACTACGACGCCGGCTCCCTGGCCTTCTATGATGGCGCCGGCTCACAGCACCTGTACACGTTCGACATCACCTTCGCCCAACCAGTCTGTCCCGTGTTCAACGTGTGGAACAAGTGTCTGACTGTTCTCACGGGGCTGCCCATCCCAGACCACCTCGAGGGGACAGACTGCCAGGATTAACAGACCAGCTAATGCAACACAAAGACACAAAGGGAGCAGAACAGACTCACTTCAGCCTCACCTGGCTGACTTTGTGTCACAACATCCATGCTGTATGAAACAGAACAAAGCCATGGTGCCAGATACGTCTCAAATCATACTCTTATATAAGCAAATACATCTTTTAAATTATTTATTGAAACCATTTATTGGGTTTAAAAAATATTGTAGATTTTATTTCTTGCTTAACACATTAATATTCAGTGCTATATTTATGCTTGTTGGTTTTGGGATGCGCTTAGAGAGGAAGGTGGATATAACATTTTGAAATTCAGTCAAACTTACAATATTTTTAAGCAGGCAGCGGTTAGAGCGTTGGGCCAGTAACCAAAAGGTTGCTAGTTCCAATCACGAGCTGACAAGGTTAAAATCTGTCGTTCTGCCCCTGAACAAGGCAGTTAACCCACTGTTCCTAGGCCGTCATTGTAAATAAGAATTTGTTCTTAACTGACTTGCCTAGTTAAATAAATAAAAAATGAAAAGCCCTGAGATGAGTTTATTTCATTCTTACACATACAGTAGATTGTTGACCTTTGTCCATGTATCAATCGTTAGCAGCCATGTTGATAAATGTTTGATGTGTAACCTGTTGATTTTGACATGTCATCATGACACCAGTTCCTCTGATCACAGAGCAGTTTTAACAGGAGTATTCATCTACAATCTTCTGTTTCAAACAATATCCTCTCTATGATTTTTCTTATGTATTAGGATGATGTTTGTGAAAAATAAACATGCTAAGAGTTATTTAAATAGTTAATCTGCCTCTTTTAACAATAATTCTAAATCACAGCACTTCTAATTCACTGACAACTGGACTATAATTGACAAACTCACAAATAGGACACAATTCTTCTTCTCAGAAATAATGTCTTCATTGTAATTAGATAACAACATGTGCAATCTCTGTAAATACCTTACTGTTTTCTTCTCACGTGTTGGCTCTGTATGTTCATATGCCGGTACATTTGGTATTTGAGCAATTTGACTTTTTTCCGATGCATCCTTATTTTCACACATTCCTTGTTAAAAATGTAATAGAATGACATAAAATAAAGTGTGAATTGTAATGATAATGCTTTTTATTTGTCTGCTACCTAATCTTAACTGTCCTTTTCATTTAATTCAGCCACACACATGATATTTTTGGGGGGCTTAGATTCATTTCACCCATTTTACAAGGTCTCATGGATGTTAGGTGGCTGTATCACTATTATTCTACAGACCACTTCAGCGCCGTACAACAACGATTAAAGCTGTGATGAGATTCCTTCTGACATCTCTTTTTATCCTCAAGACCACTGGACCCCGATCCTTTCAACTAGCAGTAGACTAAAAAAAGATCTGAACTTACTTTGACCTCACCGTCAGACACCCTCGTGACATGGATCATGACAGAGCCCGAGTGCACAAACACAGTCCAGCTAGAATAATGTTGACTGGAGACATCTGTAAACAATTTGTTTACAAAGAAAATATATATATTTAAAGACTGTGAAAATGTTTTGCTGGTCAATTTGATCAAATGTGCATTTGTGGTATTTACACAGTAGCTTAACATACTTTTATTCAAACAAATAAAGGTATACAGGGTGAAAATAGCAGGTTTAGTAGTTAGGCCTACCTAGTTTTCAGAATAAGATGTTTCTATATTGGACTGTAGCTGTGTATTCAAAACGAATGGAATAACACAGCTAAGGCAGGATGGAACGTATTAAATCTGGCCTTTAATCTTGGACAAAGTATTGGCTTGTGGCTTCACCGAGCTTGGCGGTTGTTTCAGTGATACGGTACTGGAGACAATCCCAATAGAGAGAGATGTATAGAGATTCTATCCATGCCAACTGATTAACAAGTGATCTAAGTCACTGAAAAACATGGTTCAATAAATCCTATTTATTTTAGAGCATGAACATGTAGTCATTTCAGAGCATTGAGAGAAGGACAGCGGACTTTGCCAACGCAATCTGACACAGAATGGGGTTAACAGCAGTCTGAACGCCCTGAGGCCATTATGTGTTCAAATAGTCCTACAGTAACATGCTTTTCAAAAGAAGTAAGGAGACAAATTAATTGCTTCGTCAATACGGCGTACTATTTGATGACTGATGAACATTCTAAAGCTGTAGTCTCAAACACTATGTTTTTTTAACATACTGTATTAACGAATAACACATATTGGAAAGACTTTTATTAAGCAATATCAGGTGATTTTTATATCAAATTATTATTTAAAACTTATGATCGGATGTGGATTATATGTCTTGGATATACTGTACAGTACATTCACCATTTTTTCCAGGGAACAGCAAAGAAACATGGAACATATCAACGTTGGGCCAGAAAATTATATTCTAACTGACGGTAAATTGGTTGTTTTTCTACCACAACAAAGAACAACATTCTGGTAGAAGAACATTATCTATGTAATCTCTCCATTATTCACCCACTATTTTATTTATTTAACTAGGAAAGTCAGTTAAGAACAAATTCTTATTTTACAAGGACGGCCTAAGCCTAACCCGGATGACGATGGGCCAATTGTACACCATCCTATGGAACTCCCAATCACAGCTGGTTGTGAAACAACCTAGAATTGAACCAGGGTCTGTAGTGACAGCCTCTAGCACTGATACACAGTGGCTTAGACCACTGCACCACTCGGGAGGCCCTTACGAACATAAACATTTCACATAAACAAAAGCAGATTGTTTGGTTGAAAACAGTGCCTAAAAAAAACAACAGAGAAGGAAACACAGACGAAACTAGTGATATGTACGCCTAATCATTTTGTCATTAGTAGATGCAGATCTCTGATGTTTCTTGGGACTTATCGATCCACGTCTAGACAGACTGCATGCTGGGGGCAGAAACGATCCAATACCCCATCATAATAAAGTGACTCAGCGGTTGATTAGACACACGGCTGTCTATGAGTATGTTAGTCTGGTTCAAGGCTTCTTGCTCTCACAAAACATTCCACAGACAGTATTTTTGGGGGATTGCTCTTGGTATAAGTGTCTCTTTAAAAAAATACATTCAGCACAACCTATGTAGATTTACAAACCAGTACAGTTTGATATGGTTTTGTCTGATATTATTGTAATTCTGAGTGTCATACAGAAGTGTTCCGTATGCCTAGTTATATCCTTAGGTTGTAGAAAAATCAGTTATTGGATGTAAAAAATGATCCAGGGCTCCACCTGGTGGTACATGCCACTGTCTCTGTATGGTAGCAGGTAAAACACACACATTACAATCTACCTACACATTACACATAGTAACATTGTCTGTTACCTAGCCAAGAATTATCAACTCCACCCAGGTAGCAGATACCAAAGACATTCTAATAAATCAAATTCCAGGAGCGATGGGCGACAGCAGTGAGTGCTTCTGTGCTGTCATGCAAATTGATGCTTTGGGTTATGTCATTCCTCTGTTTAGTGAAACAATGTTAAAGAGTGTCCTCAATGGGGGTGTGTGTCTTTTTGGGTGTGTGTGTCTTTTTGTCAATAACAGCTGGTGCGCAATGTCTAATATTAAAGAAGTCTCAAGGTATTGCTCGCCTGAGGTAGAGTACCTTATGATAAGCTGTAGACCACACCATTCACCAAGAGAGTTCTCATCTATATTATTCATAGCCGTCTATTTACCACCACATACCGATGCGGGCACTAAGACCGCACTCAACCAACTCTATAAGGCCATAAGCAAACAAGAAAATGCTCATGCGTGGCCAAATACGACTCCAACACTATCATTAAGTTTGCTGACGACACAACAGTGGTAGGCCTGATCACCGACAACGATGAGACAGCCTATAGAGAGGAGGACAGAAAAATGGCAGTGTGAGCTAGACAAAAGGGCTGATTGTGGACTACAGGAAAAGGCAGGCCCTGTGTGTAGTTAACCGACCCTCTCTGCCCATTCATCGCCATTTTACCTGTTGTTGTTGTCTTAGCTGATTAGCTGTTATTGTCTTACCGTCGTTGTCTTAGCTAGCTCTCCCAATCAACACCTGTGATTGCTTTATGCCTCGCTTTATGTCTCTCTAATGTCAATACGCCTTGTATACTATTGTTTAGGATAGTTATCATTGTTTTAGTTTACTGCGAAGCCCCTAGTCCCACTCAACATGCCTCAAATACCTCCTTTGTCCCACCTCCCACACATGTGGTGACCTCACATAGCATAACTAGCGCGTCCAGAGATGCAACCTCTCTTATCATCACTCAATGCCTGGGTTTACCTCCACTGTACCCACACCCCACCATACCCCTGTCTGTACATTATGCCCTGAATCTATTCTACCACGCCCAGAAATCTGCTCCTTTTATTCTCTGTCCCCAGCGCACTAGACAACCAGTTTTGACAGCCTTTAGCCGTACACTCATCCTACTCCTCCTCTGTTCCTCGGGTGATGTGGAGGTTAACCCAGGCCCTGTGTGTCCCCAGGCACTCTCATTTGTTGACTTCTGTAACCGAAAAAGCCTTGGTTTCTTGCATGTTAACATCAGAAGCCTCCTCCCTAAGTTTGTTTTACTTACTGCTTTAGCACACTCTGCCAACCCTGATGTCCTTGCCATGTCTGAATCCTGGCCTAGGAAGACCACAAAAATCCTGAGATTTCCATACCCAACTACAACATTTTCCCTCAAGATAGAATTGCCAAAGGGGGAGGACTTTCAATCTACTGCAGAGATAGCCTGCAAAGTTCTGTCATACTTTCCAGATCTATGCCCAAACAGTTCTAGCTTCTAATTTTAAAAATGTATCTCTCCAGAAATAAGTCTCTCACTGTTGCTGCCTGTTATAGACCCCCTCAGCTCCCAGCTGTGCCATGGACCCCATATGGGAATTGATTGCCCCCCATCTATCTTCAGAGTTCGTTCTGTTAGGTGACCTAAACTGGGATATGCTTAACACCCCGGCAGTCCTACAATCTAAGCTTGATGCACTCAATCTCACACAAATTATCAAGGAACCCATGAGGTACAACCCTAAATCCGTAAACATGGGCACCCTCATAGATATTATCCTGACCAACTTGCCCTCCAAATACACCTCTGCTGTTTTCACTGCCTCATTGCTTGCATCCGCTATGGGTCCGCGGTCAAACGACCACCCCTCATCACTGTCAAACGCTCCCTAAAACACTTCTGCAAGCAGGCCTTTCTTATTGACCTATCCCGAGTATCCTGGAATGATTTTGACCTTATCCCGTCAGTCGAGGATGCCAGATCGTTCTTTAAAAGTAATTTCCTCACCATCTTAAATAAGCATGCCCCTTTCAAAAAATGTAGAACTAAGAACAGATATAGCCCTTGGTTCACTCCAGACCTGACTGCCCTCGACCAGCACAAAAACATCTTGTGGCGGACTGCACTAGCATCAAATCAGCTGGGCTAGACAATCTGGACCCTCTCTTTCTAAAATGATCCTCTGCCATTGTTGCAACCCCTATTACCAGTCTGTTCAACCTCACTTTCGTATCGTCCGAGATCCCTAAAGATTGGAAAGCTGCCGCGGTCATCCCCCTCTTCAAAGGGGGTGACACTCTAGAACCAAACTATTATAGACCTATATCCATCCTGCCCTGCCTTTCTAAAGTCTTCGAAAGCCAAGTTAATAAACAGATCACTGATCATTTCGAATCCCACTGCACTTTCTCCGCTGTGCAATCCGGTTTCCGAGCTGGTCACGGGTGCACCTCAGCCACGCTCAAGGTACTAAACGATATCATAACCGCCATCGATAAAAGACAGTACTGTGCAGCCGTCTTCATCGACCTGGCCAAGGCTTTCGTGGCCTCCAACTGCTCTTAAACGCTAATAAAACCGATTGCTGCCCGCACCTGCCCGCCCGCCTAGCATCACTACTCTGGACGGTTCTGACTTAGTATATGTGGACAACTACAAATACATAGGTGTCTGGCTAGACTGTTATCTCTCCTTCCAGACTCACATTAAGCATCTCCAAACCAAAATTAAATCTAGAATCGGCTTCCTATTTCACAACAAAGCCTCCTTCACTCACGCCGCCAAACATACCCTCGTAAAACTGACTATCCTACCGATCCTCGACGATGTCATTTACAAAATAGCCTCCAATACTCTACTCAGCAAACTGGATGCAGTCTATCACAGTGCCATCCGTTTTGTCACCAAAGCCCCATATACCACCCACCACTGCGACCTGTATGCTCTAGTCGGCTGACCCTCACTACATATTCGTCGCCAGACCCACTGGCTCCAGGTCATCTATAAAGCTCCGCCTTATCTCAGCTCACTCGTCACGATAACAACACCCACCTGTAGCACGCGTTCCAGCAGGTATATCTCACTGGTCATCCCCAAAGCCAACACCTCCTTTGGCCGCCTTTCCTTCCAGTTCTCTGCTGCCAATGACTGGAAAGAATTGCACAAATCGCTGGAGACTTATATTTCCCTCACTAACTTTAAACATCAGCTATCTGAGCAGCTAACCGATCGCTGCAGCTGTACACAGCCCATCTGTAAATAGCCCATCCAATCTACCTACCTCATCCCCATATTGTTTTTATTTACTTTTCTGCTCTTTTGCACACCAGTATTTCTACTAGCACAACATTATCTGCTCATCTATCACTCCAGTGTTAATTTGCTAAATTGTAATTCCTTCGCTACTATGGCCTATTTATTGCCTTACCTCCTCACGCCATTTGCACACACTGTATATAGAGTTTTTTAAAGGTGAAATAAAATAAAAAAGCCATAAGACTGCTGAATAATTATCAAATGGCCACCGGACTATTACATTGACCCCCTCCATTTGTTTGTCCACTGCTGCTACTCGCTGTTTATTATCTATTCATAGTCACTTCACCCCTACCTACATGTCCACTGCTGCTACTCGCTGTTTATTATCTATTCATAGTCACTTCACCCCTACCTACATGTCCACTGCTGCTACTCGCTGTTTATTATCTATTCATAGTCACTTCACCCCTACCTACATGTCCACTGCTGCTACTCGCTGTTTATTATCTATTCATAGTCACTTCACCCCTACCTACATGTCCACTGCTGCTACTCGCTGTTTATTATCTATTCATAGTCACTT
>QNTS01003150.1:28964-44269 GCA_003317085.1 Hucho hucho
TCGGGAGATGACTTCAAAACCAGCCACTAGGGGGAAACGGTGAGTGCTATTACAATAAAGTAGGCTTGGGTTTTGCTAGGGCATTGTGATGGGGATAGCAGGTAGGCGTAAACTGCGAGCTCCACCTCTGAGGGTTACTTGTTCAATCCCAGTGCTAGGCACTCGTCTTTTTGTTTTTGTTTTAACCCTATCCCAAATCTTAACCCTTAACTATTCGGAATTAATGCCTAAACTTAACCTTGGAAATGTGAAGTTAATAGACAAGGGTTTGGACTTCTGATTCTGAGACCTTGATGATTTACACCTCCAGCAACTCATTAGTGTATGGTTGGTCCATGCTAGTGTGTGTATGTGATTATTGTTTATATTTATACCACTGCTTGATCTACGTCCTCAAAAACATAATTACTATTATATCTAGTCTATTATCGCAATATTAGCATTTCCAATTGAGGACAAGTGAGACCAATGCACTCATAATTTGTCTTTCTACTTACGAACTAACCACAGTATAGATGGATGTATGCTTATCATAAAACAATAACTTAATGAGGAAAAAAATTCTCCCCTAACTGCTATTCAGAGGTCTGTTGATAGAGTAATACAATAATGACTCATTGCAACCACACTTATATTCTCTGTGTCATGATTGGATAATACTCTATGATAAAGGAGGGGCCTACTGTTGGTTGAGTGACAGGTTGACAGAGGACACTCCTCCTCCCACAACCGTTCCCAGGCCAACCAACCATGATATGAATCCCACTAATTTCCTCAACCCAGTTCAAAGGCGGAGATGGTTCATGATCGGTGAACTCCCTTTTATTGCTCTGTGATGATCATCCTGCCTGTGACCTCAGACCTCTTCAGTTTCTTGGAGATTTCTCGCATAGAATAGCCTTCATTTCTCAGAACAAAAATAGACTGACGAGTTTCAGAAGAAAGGTCTTTGTTTCTGGCCATTTTGAGCCTGTAATCAAACCCACAAATGCCGATGCTCAGATACTCAACTAGTATAATCAGAACAACAGTTTTCAGCTGTGCTAACATAATTGCAAATACTATTTCTAATGAGCCTTTTAAAATGATAAACTTGGATTAGCTAACACAATGTGTCATTGGAACACAGGAGTGATTGTTGCTGATAATGGGCCTCTGTACGCCTATGTAGATATTCCATAACAAATCAGCTATTTCCACCTACAATAGTCATTTACAACAATAACAATGTCTACACTGTATTTCTGATCAATGATCAATATATGGTCAATATACCACAGCTAAGGGCTGTTCTTTCGTACAACGCAACGCAGAGTGCCTGGATATGGCCCTTAGCCGTGGTATATTGGCCATATACCACAAGTCCCCAAGGTGCCTTATCGCTATTATAAATGGGTTACCAATGTAATTAGAACAGTGAAAATAAATGTATTGTCATACTCGTGGTATATGGTCTGATTTACCACGGCTGTCAACCAATCAGTATTCAGGGTTCGAACCACCCAGTTTATAATGCAGATTATACAGTGTGTGTTATTTGTTCTTCGTTGGTTGTAATTATGGTTTTCTGTATGTTATACACTCTTAGAAAAAATGGTTCTTTGGGGTTCTAAATAGAACCTTTTGTTTTTTTGGACGAGATTAATGAACCCGTTACTAAAAAAGGTTATATATATACTGAACAAAAATATAAACGCAACCTGCAAACAATTTCAAAGATTTTACTGAGTTAAAGTTCATAGCAGAAAATCAGTCTATTGAAGTAAATTCATTAGGCCCAAATCTATGGATTTCACATAACTGGGAAGAGTCACAACCATGTGTGGGCCTGGGAAGGCATAGGGCCACCCATTTGGGAGCCAGGTCTACCCACTGGGGAGCCAGGCCCAGCCAATCAGAATGAGTTTTTCCCCACAAAAGGGCTTTATTAAAGACAGAAATACCCCCCGTCCCCCCCGTCAGATGATCCCGCAGGTGAAGAAGACGAATGTGGATGTCCTGGGCTGGAGTGGTTACACATGGTCTGCGATTGTGAGGCCTGTTGGATGTACTGCCAAATTCTCTAAAATGACATTGGCTTATGGTAGAGAAATTAACTTTCAAATCTCTTTGGTAAGAGCTCTGTTGGACATTCCTGCAGTCAGCATGCCAATTGCACGCTCCATCAAAACTTGAGACATCTTTGGCATTGTGTTGTGTGACAAAACTGCACATTTTAGAGTGGACTTTTACTCTACCCAACACAAGGTGCACCTGTGTAATGATCATGCTGTTTAATCAGCTTATAGATATGCTACATCTGTCAGGTGGATGGATTATCTTGGCAAAGGAGAAATGCTCACTAACAGGGATGTAAACAAATTTGCGCCCAAAATTTGAGAGAAATAAACTTTTTGTGCGTATGTACATTTTCTAAGAACTAAAAGGGGTTCTCTATAGAACCTTTTGGTCAATTCAAAATGTAACTGCCGTTCCGATTCAAAAACCAACTGCCATTCCAGCATGAACATGCAAGAGGACAGTGGCTGAACCAACACGCAAGTAGCCTACCAATAAACACATTATTTTTAAATGTATTAAGGTAAGCAAAGTTGATTATTTAATAAAAAAATATGAAGCCAAAGTCACATGATAAACTATAAGCTAGATAAAGTTAAACGTTATTACAATTTGAGCATATTTGTAAACTAGCTAGCTAATTTAGATATATAAACCAAAATGCTAGGCTACTTTAATTAGCCACTCTTTCAAATAAACATAATAAAAAAAAATGGGATATGCCAAATAGAGCTACAGACCCAGCCTGACATTGGCAATTAGTTAATTTCTCATTTATTTAAGTATTTCAGAGTGGAGGCCAGTTGAGGGGACTATGTTTAATGAAGCCATTAGAAGACTGTTGCTGACTGAGAGGAGGTATGTATAAATTATTTCTAATACATTATGTAAAAGAAGTATCAGTGATTCAATAGCCTAGTTAATCATTACATGACTTTCAACACAATTTTTTTTGCTGTCTTGCAGTAGCCCAGAACTACCAGAGGCAGAAGATCTCTCTTTTGGTTGCTGCTGACGACAACTGCATGTACACTGAACAAAAATATAAACGCAACATGTAAAGTGTTGGTCCCATGTTTCATGAGCTGAAATAAAAGATCTCAGAAATGTTCCATATGCACAAAAAGGGTATTTCTCTCAAATGTTGTGCACAAATTTGTTTACATCCCTGTTAGTGAGCATTTCTTCTTTGCCAACATAATCCATCCACTTGACGGAAGCTGATTAAACAGCATGATCAGTGCACAGGTGCACCTTGTGCTGGGGACAATAAAAGGCTGCTCTTAAATGTGCAGTTCTATCAACACTCCGGGTCTCCTGACCACATTCCAAAATCTGGGCTGAAATGCACAAATGATTAACCCTTGTAGTTCCCCTCAGCTTTATGATGACCTGTAAATGTATACACACATGTCACGCACACATGCACACACCACAACAAATTACAAACCCTAACCACATACAGGCTAAGCATGATGTACAGTATGAACTACAGCTGAACCAAATATTGAATGAGGGCTATTATTCAAGCCTTCTTGTTATTATGGAGGCCCCTTCCCTAAGCCAACCACTCTCTTCTCTCCCTCCTTGTCCTTCACTGGCCTCTCTGTCTGACCACTGTCCAGAAGATCGGACCACTATGATCTGACTCCCTGTCATTTGTACCGGGTTGCCACCGTTTCCCCGGGCCAAATGGATCTTCAAAGAACTTCCCAAAAGGACCATTAACATTTGACGAATGCTAAGTGGGAGGTGCGCTGCTACAGTAGGGAGCTGTTTGGTCGACTAATGGGCCGGACTTTTGTGCCCCTGAAGTCATGCAACAACTTAACACAGGAGCCCCTCAGAAACGCTGCTGATTAGAGAAGGCAGGTTACCAAAAGGTATCTATGGACAGGCCAACACTCAGACACAGGCTACACGTGATGTACAGACAAACAGTAGGCTTATACAGAGACACAGAAACATTGCAGGCAGGGCCATACGTACGATGCACTTCCCCTCAGCTTTGCAATGACCTGTGACTGTATACACACATCAGACAGATAGACAGACAGACAGACACACACACACAGTAGGCGCATACAGAGACACAACATACAAACAATGCCAGTAGGGGCACACGAACAGTGCAAGCATGTAAGCAGGCTCACAGAAACAGATACACTTATACCTTCATACAAACGGACACAGTAACCTATTACACACAAACACATGCTCACACCTGCTGACAGCCCTGAAGCCCTAAGGTGGAAAGTCAGCCCTAAGGGTTTGACTCCAGGTCTCGTTTACTCACTAAACCACCGTCTCACTTTCCCGTTGGTATCCAGTCCACACTAAATCAAAGCCTGTTCCCACCGGCGTTGTGCACCACAACCCCCCTAGAAACACAAGGAAACAAACACTGCTTCACCTATCTCAATCAGGTGGAGGGTGTTTGTGTCTCCTTGACAGCGTCAGTGCGTCATACTCGCTCTCACAATCTCTCGCTCTCTCCCTCCACCTGCTGCTTGTGTCTCGGTGAACTTCAGCCCCTTGTGTACAGCCACTCCCTCTGCCTCCTCCAACTCATTAACCAACCCCTTGGTGCTGTGATGGTGGTGCCTGGAAGGAGGTAAAGAGAGCCACCACCTCGGAGCTGCCTGTATCCCTTGTTGAGTGGCTGCCACTGGGTGCTCCTCTCCTGGGGCTGGGCTGGCGGACTCTCACCCCACTTCTGTTGTTCTGGGTGAATGGTTAGTTCCATGGCTCTCCCATTGTGAAAGTGCTGCGGAGTGTCGAAGGCCCTCAGAGGAGGGGACAAGACCCAACCTCAACACTCACACATAGGATACCCAGCTTACCCCTGCCTCTCTCTCTAGTTCCCTCTCCTGTTCCCCCCGTCTCTAACACAATGGGCCGATCAGCTGGCAAGGGAAGGTTGCACAGGAGTGAGTGCTTGGAAAGCTGCAGGTTGCATACCTTTCTGTCTTGTGTAGATTTGAAAGTCAGGTATTTTCCTGACATCAAGCTTTGCATAATAGGAAGATGAGATAGTAGATTTGTTGATAATATGAATATTATTAAAATGTAGGGGAAAAAAGGAAGGGATGCTCTGCTAGTGTACACAATAGTAGATCTTTGTAGATGCTCTGTCGATGTGCATCACATTCTCTTTCTCTGAATCATGAGCTGGAGTCCATCAGATCAAGAGAGAGAGTTTTATTTGTAATGAAAAATATCAGTGATCATTTACTGCTTTACACAATATTTCCCCATATGATATGTATAGTCACGGTAAATTGTAGATAAGTACATAAAAGCTACACAAATATTTGCCATAAGTAATATCATTGAGTTACACAATACATTTTTTTAAACTTTAGGATGATTTGTATATAAAGCGTGAATTATCCTAATACAGGTACCATTAACTTGCATTGGATTTGTGACACAAATGCTAAAAAGTTAGCATTTGAAACAGTGGCAAGGTTAACAAAGAGTGGGTTGCTGTCATACCTGGTCCATAGACTGCTTACAGGGTAAGAAAATCATTAATACATTATCACCAAATAGCAGGAACAGCACCATTTAGTGGTCAGGATGTAGGACCCAACTTCAATGACGCATTTCTCTGAACAGGGGAAAAAAACATCACTAAATTCACTGAGAATACATTACATTGGATGAAGAAACAATACTAATAGCCACATGTCCATACTACTTGTCGAACATAGAGAACTGACACTATATACTCGTTGTTGGGGTGGGATTGGCGTGGGGTGTGTGGGGTGTTCGTGGGTGGCTTTTGACCACTTCTTTGGATTCCTCATGTCTTACCCATTGTTAGAAAAAGTTTGGTCCAAATCGGATGTTAGGTACTATAATTATTGAATATTATATGAATCCTATAAATTAAAATGGCCAATTTAGTGCAATAAATTTGCTTAATTTCTCAGAGATCAAATATTTTTCCAACAAAATAATGTTGCAGGAATGCTAATGTTAACAGAAACAATTTCAGAACAATCTGAGATGGTGGGTGTCAAAATCCTCTTTCTTGGTCTTTTTTAGGTGAAAGGACCCTGTAGCAACATTGCAACAGTTTTTTTCCAATCAGTGCATGATCATTCCTGAGTTCAGTCTTGGAACATTTAAAAAAATACTATTTTTACACCAATGTATAAATGGAGGAAGAAATCTCCAAAACAATGCACATTAAAACAGAAACAATAAATGTACATGCATTTGAATCCAACTGATTGTCTTGGAACATTTAAAAAAATACTATTTTTACACCAATGTATAAATGGAGGAAGAAATCTCCAAAACAATGCACATTAAAACAGAAACAATAAATGTACATGCATTTGAATCCAACTGATTGTCTGGGCTGACTTTATTCTCGCTGATCTTATTCTCCAGTGAAGGTCGGGTTAGCCACGGTGGTGGTCGCATTCATGAATAGTGGATTGTCTCCCTATTGAGAGGGACAGTAAATTACATATGATGAAAAATCTGTAATGTATGGAACTCAGATATCTGGAGTGATAAATGCGGTGTCTTGTTTTAAATAGCTGCTGTCTTTGCCAGCCATACATTTATAGCAAATCACAACATTGGCATGGATTTCGATTTACGCACATTCTGATCAAATCTTGCAAAATGTCTTTATAAACAAGTCTCCTTCGGGTTCTGGAGACCACTGCTGTGCATCTCTATCAATTCTCAAGGCATCCAATCTCACTTAAGAATTTATGCTTTCCTACGCACCTCTCAGTATTTGGTATTCAGACTTACCTTATTTAGTTGAGTAACGCGCTCTGCAGGTGTGGCTACTTTGTGCACTCTGAATACATTTAATTCAACCAATGTAAACCATCCCACTTGCGGCCAACAGATTTCCTCGTGAAGTTTTCATTCAATGGGGTTTTCAGTACGTTTAAGCCATCCCTTTAAATCTGATGCACCTTTAATTAGAATTTTGTCGACAGACTTAATAGAATATATTGCGAGAACCTGTTCAGAATATAGGGGTCAATGAAAGAAAGCCATCCATGCATATTTGTCTCCGTTTCAGCACCAACTGGTGGATAAAAAAAAGACTGATCTTGTAGATTATTTAGGCATATTTTGGGGTTAGGAAAGTATGTATGAATCCTTAAACAAAACTTGAAGAGCATTTACGCACAAAATACTGTACAGAAAATACAGTGGTTTGATTCCTTCTGAAAGTTATCATATTCAAGTTCAATCCATTAAATATTGGAAAGTGGAAAAAAGTACAATAGGGGTTGAACAATAATCTTATAAATCTACCCTTATTCTCACTAATCATGGAACTGTATGACAACGGTCCAGTCATTGTGAACCATGTGCCAGGCTCCAGGTTTAACCTGCTACAGTACCTGTGGTCTGAGTTCCATAATGATTCAAATAGGCTACATGTCCTAAATTATTGCACAACTTTAGCCTAAGATGATCCACTAATGCTAGCGACCCTCAGGAACAGTTTACAAGGACATGAGAGGAGAAAGGAAGGTAAACGGAATGGAATGATGCAAAAATAAATGTATGTGGGTATTACTGCCAGTGGCTACCGATAGTGGCTAATATTTAACGTGATACAAATTGTAAAATAAAATGGAGAAAAGCCTGGGCATATAATCAAAACATTCCAAAGCACATACATCAGCGTTTCCTAAACTCGGTCCTCGGGACTCCAAAGTGTGCACATTTCGTTTTTTGGCATAGCACTACACAGCTGATTCAAATAATCAAGTAATCACCAAGCATTGATTATTTGAACCAGCTGTCTAGTGCTAAGGCAAAAACATAAACGTGCACCCTTTGTGGTCCCCACGACCGAGTTGGGAAACACTGGCATACATCAAATCGGCAGGTTCGACCCTACATAAGCCTATACCTTGGGTCTCCAAATTTCATGCACACATTTTATAAGGGTACACAATCAGAATTCTGATCGGCACTGATATTTATATCCCATTTCACTGTGCAGTACATGTCATGTTGATATGATTTTCAGTTTGCTTCCATATGGCTGGTGTCCCATTAATGTCCAGGGATCATAAAGAAAAATAATCTTAAACAGTTGCTATGCGTATTTACAGTTCCCTTCTCCAAATGGATTACTAATTTACATAGCTCTTATCAATAGACCTTATCAAGTTGTACATTACAGTGCATGGAGAATGGTGCTATTTCTATCAGAAAACAATAGATGCTTTTTCCATTTGGAACTGGTAGGTTCGCTAGATCTTATTCATGGTTTCCTGGCGCGTAAAGGTGGTAGAATTATTAGGGAATTAATTCCAGGTCACATATTCATTTATTCAAGCTCCACTTCAAACTAATAGTGGGTGAGTAGTATGTTATTCTCATGCTTAAGTTCTTTGACAGAATACTAAAAGAGATAAAAGCGCATAAAAAGGGAATAATGAATCTGGGCCAAAGTGATGATTTCTATGAAGTAGCGAATGTCACTCACCGGCGCCCACTTTTTTCTCTTCTGCTCATTCTCAAACTTGCGGTACTCCTTCAGGTCATTCAGGTAGAGGACGCCTTTGATGATGAGCAGGATCAGTAAGCCGATCATGGCCACGGCCGCAATGGAGCCTCCAATGATTTTGTAGATGTTTGGCAACTCCGGACACTCTAATACAATTATGACAGACATAAACAACCATACATTTATAGGCAGTCCTGGAGGCTATAGCATGTTACGTTTACTGTGAAAACATTTGGTAGCAAACATCTCTCGGACACTGTGATTCAGATGCTTTTAATGTGCCTTGGAGGCTTTATCTTGATGCCCATCAAACAACGTGGTCAGTCAATTAAAACCCCAGCAGACATTTCTGTTTTCTGAGGGCAATGAAGGTAACATGGGCATACTTTTTAGTTGCACAAGACATACGTCTCTTACCTCTGGTCTTTAGTATCTGGGCGGAGTAGTTGTCCTCTCCATCCAACTGTTCAATGGTAAAGAACACCCGGCAGTTCTCCACATCCCTCACGTCACAAGGCTTACCAGGTGGCAATGTCTCCACCATCTCAAATTCATTAATACTCTTACAGGTCTGGGAGCAGTTCTTACTGAACGGGCCTGTCTGAAAGCCTAGACACTCGACGCATTTCCTGAAAATAGAAGAACGAGGTAGAGAGTGGAAAACTTTCTTGCTCAACATTTTGTCTTCTCCCTTAAAGACTTCAACACACGCTTTGGATCCAAAAGCCCATGTTTTGAGTAAGATGGCAACACGCAGAAATTATATGTGCTACATTAAGTGCTGCATTCTATTCTACCAGTCATCCTTTGCGGTCAATGGTAACCATCTTTGTTTGTCCTGTGGTTATGATGCAATTTAACATGTACACAATGGATCCAACAACATTACCCAAAGGGGCCAGTGAAGTCAGTGGTTGAGTGAGTGAAAAAGGTGGGCCCAGGCCGTCTTACCCCTTGGTTATACAGGGAGTCTGGCAGGCGGGACAGGTCAGACAGTAGGGCCGCTGGTAGCCCTCGATACACTTGCACTGGTTACACTGGCATGTGCCCCTGCCGCTGCACACACTCCCGCTTGGTGTGCGACACTGCTCGTCTGACTTCTTGCATTGGCAGGCGGTGCCTTCGTACCCGGTGTTGCATTCACATTTTTTACAACGGCATTTCCCGTTCCCTTCAACAAAGAGAAGTGATTTTATGTCAGAATTCCTCCTTTTTTTATACTTCACATGTGTACCCTCACTCATAATGAGACTGTCATTAACAGATGGCAGGTGTTCTTTCTATTGTTATACAGTACATGTACAGTTGAAGTCGGAAGTTTACATACACTAAGGTTGGAGTCATTAAAACTCGTTTTTCAACCACTCCACAAATTCCTTGTTAACAAACTATAGTTTTGGCAAGCCGGTTAGGATATACTTTGTGCATGACACAAGTAATTGTTCCAACAATTGTTTACAGATTATTTCACGTATAATTCACTGTATCACAATTCCAGTGGGTCAGAAGTTTACATACACTAAGTTCACTGTGCCTTTAAACAGCTTGTAAAATTCCAGAAAATGATGTCATGGCTTTAGAATCTTCTGATAGGCTAATTGACACCATTTGAGTCAATTGGAGGTGTACCTGTGGATGTATTTCAAGGCCTACCTTCAAACTCAGTGCCTCTTTGCTTGACATCATGGAAAATGAAAAGAAGATCTCAGAAAAAAATTGTAGACCTCCACAAGTCTGGTTCATCCTTGGGAGCAATTTCCAAAAGCCTGAAGGTACCATGTTCATATGTACAAACAATAGAACGCAATGGGACCACGCAGCCGTCATACCACTCAGGAAGGAGACGCGTTCTGTCTCCTAGAGATGAACGTACTTTGGTGCGAAAAGTGCAAATCAATCCCAGAACAACAGCAAAGGACCTTGTGAAGATGCTGGAGGAAAAAGGTACAAAAGTATCTATATTCACAGTAGAACGAATCCTATATCGACATAACCTGAATGGCCGATCAGCAAGGAAGATCCACTGCTCCAAAACAGCCATAAAAAAGCCAGACTACAGTTTGCAACTGCACATGGGAACAAGTATTGTACTTTTGAGAAATGTCCTCTGGTCTGATGACACAAAAATAGAACTGTTTGGCCATCATGACCATCGTTATGTTTGGAGGAAAAAGGGGGAGGCTTGCAAGCCGAAGAACACCATCCCAACCGTGAAGCACGGGGGTGGCAGCATCATGTTGTGGGGGTGCTTTGCTGCAGGAGGGACTGGTGCACTTCACAAAATAGATGGCATCATGAGGGAGGAGAATTATGCGGATATACTGAAGCAACATCTCAAGACATCCGTCAGGAAGTTAAAGCATGGTCGCAAATGGTCTTCCAAATGGACAATGACCCCAAGCATACTTCCAAACTTGTGGCGAAATGGATTAAGGAGAACAAAGTCAAGGTATTGGAGTGGCCATCACAAAGCCCTGACCTCAATGCCATAGAGAATTTGTGGGCAGAAATGAAAAAGCGTGTGCGAGCAAGGAGGCAAACCTGACTCAGTTACACCAGCTCTGTCAGGAGGAATGGGCCAAAGATCACCCAACTTATTGTGGGAAGCTTGTGGAAGGCTACCCGAAACGTTTGACCCAAGTTAAACAATTTAAAGGCAATGGTACCAAGTACTAATTGAGTGTATGTAAACTTCTGACCCACTGGGAAGGTGATGAAAGAAATAAAAGCTGAAATAAATCATTCTCTCTACTATTATTCCCAAATTTCACCTTCTAAAAATAATGTGGTGATCCTAACTGACCTAAGACAGGGACTTTTACTAGGATTAAATGTCAGAAATAGTGAAAAGATTAGTTGTATGTAAACTTCCGACTTCAACTGTATATTTCAATCTATATTTCCAATGTTTCTGTATATTAGATAAATATTTACAAAATAAATAACTATAAAAGTATATAAAATAGTCTGACGTGGAGGTGTGTCAAACAAGACTTTGAAGAGCGTCGAGAGCAAAAGTGTGAGCGTCACGAACGGCATCATCCACGACGGCGGAACATCCCGTTAGCACTGGCAAATGCCACACACACAGTCCCCTCGTCCTTCGCACTCCGTGCCGTTGTCCTTCCGGCATGCCGCCCTCAGAGAGCTCTCGTCCTTCTCCCCAATGGAGCACTCGCACTTCTGACCCACGAAGCCGGCTTTGCAACTGCACAGAGTTGGGAGGAAATAGCCTACTTTACCGATTGCTTGTGAAGACTACATTTGCCACCCCCCAAGATTGTGTCGGCTTTTTGTTCTCCCTGAATACAGAGAATAGAAATACAGTATAGAAAATAGAATGGAATAGATGGGTCATATCAATCCATGTTCCTCAGAAGGCCCTTGGTTTTTCAGGTGACTCAATGCACTTCTAGGGGGATGAAGGGGAAATCATGCATCATATATTGGATTCAATATTGACTATATCAACATAGGTTGGAAAATATTGTGAAAACAAAAGCACATGCTATTTGTTTTATATCCCAGCCAATGCCCGCCGTACCTGCACATGCCACAGTTGACTTTGCCCTTCCTGCCGCAGTCCTTGTGATCCTCCTCCTGGGGGTCATCACATTCACACTCGCAGCGAGTCGACAAGCTCACCTTCAGCTTGTCTTTTATTCCCAATGGGCCAATTAGAAAAGACATATTTCTGTCTATACATTCATCTGCCGTCACTGTTACGTTGAAAGACACCTGAGAGGAATTCAGGAGACGCAATGAGTACATTTGTGGTATGTGTTTGGATAATGTTTTTTGCTATTTATTATCATTTCACTAAATGGACCTAAAATAGTGTATAAGAGTGTAAAATAATATTGTGTAAGATCATACAAAATATTTTGCTGTGACTCTTATGTTGATGATTTAAAAAATATTTGTTGGTCTGATTTGATTAATAAGTAGCATCCAGATACTGCAATTGATTAATTTATGAAATTGCTTCTTCCAATTATTCATAAACATGCACCTGTTAAGAAACTGACTGTTAGAACTGTTAAGGCTCAATGGATTGATGAGGAATTGAAAAACTGTATGGTTGAAAGAGTTGGGGCAAAAGGAGTGGCTAATAAGTCTGGCTGCACATCTGACTTACTGCAAATTGAAAAATAATGTGACTGAACTCAACAAAAATAAGAAGAAACTGTATTATAAAGCCAAGATCAATGATATAAAGAATGATGGAAAAAAACGTAATTTAAATTAAATTATGGGCAGAAAGACAAATTCAATTCCATCTTTCATCGAATCAGATGGCTTATTCACCAATTATTTTAATGATTACTTCATTACATGTAGCAAAGTGGGCAAACTTAGGCAGGAAATGCCAACAACGAACAGTGAGCCGTCGTATTCATGCATAAAAAAAACAATGAAAGAAAAGCATTGCAAGCTTGAATTTTGTAAAGTTAGTGTGGGAGAGGTAGAAAAAAATCATTATTATCTATCAACAATGACAAACCTCCTGGCATTGATAACTTAGATGGAAAGCTACTGAGGATGGTAGCTAACTCTATAGCCACTCATATCTTTCATCTGAGCCTACAGGGACGTTTTTGTCCTCAGGCCTGGAAGGAAGCCAAAGTAATTTCGCTACCCAAGAGTGGTAAAGCGGCCTTTACTGGTTGAAACAGCAGACCTATCAGATTGCTGCCAGCTCTGAGCAAACTATTGGAAATAATTGTGTTTGACCAAATACAATGCTATTTCTCTGTAAACAAATTAACAACAAACTTTCAGCATGATTATAAAAAAGGGCATTCAACATGTACTGCACTGACACAAATGACGGATGATTGGTTGAAAGAAATTGATAATAAGAAGATTGTGGGAGCTGTACTGTTAGATTTCAGTGCAGCCTTTAATATTATTGACCATAACCTGTTGTTGAAAAAACATACAGTACCAATCAAAAGTTTGGACACACCTACTCATTCAAGGGTTTTTCTTTATTTTTACTATTTTTTACATTGTAGAATAATAATGAAGGCATCAAAACTATGAAATAACATACACGGAATCATGTAGTAACCAAAAATGTTAAAGAAATCAAAACATATTTTATATTTGAGATTCGTCAAAGTAGCCAACTTTGGCCTTGATGACAGCTTTGCACACTCTTGGCATTCTCTCAACCTGCTTCATGAGGTAGTCACCTGGAATTAATTTCAAATAACAGGTGTGCCTTGTTAAATGTTAATTTCTTTCCTTGTTAATGCATTTGAGCCAAACAATTGTGTTGTGACAAGGTAGGTGTGGTACACAGAAGATCGCCCTATTTGATAAAAGACCAAGTCCATATTATGGCAAGAACAGCTCAAATAAGCAAAGAGAAACAACAGTTCATCATTACTTCAGTCAATCCGGAAAATTTCAGGAACTTTGAACGTTTCTTCAAGTGCAGTTGCAAAAACCATCAAGCGCTATGATGAAACTGGCTCTCATGAGGACCGCCACAGGAAAGGAAGACCCAGAATTACCTCTGCTGCAGAAGATAAGTTCATTAGAGTTAGAAATTGGAGCCCAAATAAAAGCTTCACAGAGTTCAAGTAACAGACACATCTCAACATCAACTATTCACAGGAGACCGTGTGAATCAGACCTTCATGGTTGAATTGCTGCAAAGAAACCACTACTAAAGGACAGCAATAAGAAGAAGAGACTTGCTTGGGCCAAGAAACACGAGCAATGGACATTAGACCGGTGGAAATCTGTCCTTTGTTCTGATGAGTCCAAATGTGAGATTTTTGGTTCCAACTGCCGTGTCTTTGTGAGACACAGAGTAGGTGAATGGATGATCTCCGCATGTGTGGTTCCCACCATGAAGCATGGAAGAGGAGGTGTGATGGTGTGGGGGTGCTATGCTGGTGACACTGTCTGTCATTTATTTAGAATTCAAGGCACACTTAACCAGCATGGCTACCACAGCATTCTACAATGATACGCCATCCCATCTGGTTTCTGCTTGGGACTACCGTATCATTTGTTTTTTGACACGACAATGACCCAAAAACACACCTCCAGACTGGTTAAGGGCTATTTGGCCAAGAAGGAGAGTGATGGAGTGCTGTATCAGATGACCTGGCTTCCACAATCACCCAATGTCAACCCAATTGAGATGGTTTCGGATTATTCTACAATGTATAAAATAGTAAAAAGAAATAAATGGGTCCTGAACATCTCTAAAACTAACAGCATTGTTTTTGGTACAAATCATTCCCTAAGTTCTACACCTCACCTGAAACTGGTAATGAATGGGGTGGCTGTTGAACAATTTGAGGAGACTAAATTACTTAGTGTTACTGTCATGGTCAAAACATATAGATTCAATGGTTGTAAAGATGGGGAGAGATCTGTCAGTAATAAAAAGATGATCTGCTTTTTTTTACACCACACTCCAAAAAGCAAGTCCTGCAGTCTGTAGTTTTGTCTTATCTTGATCATTGTCCAGTCGTGTGGTTGAGTGTTGCAAGGAAAGATGTAGTTAAGCTGCAGCTGGCCCAGAACAGAGCGGCACGAGAACAGAGCGGCAAGTCTTGCTCTTCATTGTAATCAGAGGGCTGATATAATTACTATGCATACTGTACCAGTCTCTCTTGGCTATGAGTTGAGGAGAGACTGACCGCATAACGTCTTTTTATAAGAAACAGTAATATGTTGAAAATCCAATTTTTGTTGCATAGTCAACTTACACACA
>QNTS01003150.1:60783-149695 GCA_003317085.1 Hucho hucho
TACTTTAGTCATTTTCTATTAAGGAAATGTATCTTTACTTTTACTCAAGTATGACAATTGGGTACTTTTTCCACCACTGACACCTAGTGTACCCACACAGCTTTTATACATACATGGGAACTCACAAAGGTGTTAGCATTTGGGCCTACACCTTACTCTCATAATTTACGTCTCTAGTTTTAGCACTACTATCACACATATTGTGCTCCTCACCAGTTGTTTGCACCACATGCAGTACGCTCCTGATCTGATGCAGTCGCTGCAGGAGTTGATCACCGTTTTGGAACATACTTCCACTTTCTGGGAGAGCACTAGGGGAAACACACACACAAGATGACTCTCGTTTTAAAATTGTGAGACTTTTCAATATCAAGAGGTGATTTGATGACTGTAAAAACTTACCACCTCTGCCCATCAGCAGGAGTAGGAGAGACACACACTTATACATTTCCTGGTGACAGAAAGAGGGAACAGCAGTCAGTCCATCAATCTAGACCACGTTGAAGACTATTACAGGCACACCTTTTAGATATCCAGTGATGTATCTTTTACCATTCAAGTACCAGTAAAAGATGCATGCGCTGTAGATTAACATATACTGTTAGAGCTCTCACACCATTACAATGTGATGCACATTACATGGCCACTGTGCAACACTCTGTCTGAGCAAAAAACACCTTGGTGGATATGATCAACAGTCTCACTTTTAAGGGCAGTTGAACAAAATAAAACTGAGATGGATCCATTAGAAGTTCAGAGTTAAAGAAATAAAGAAAAAAAGAGAACCTCAACAATAGCCACCACAATATAGCCAGGCCTGGAAACTTTCACAAACATTCACACCCACAGTGTTTGTTGTTTATATACAGTATCTTCAAACAAAACTCCTTGCAGCCAAGATCATAATAAATTGTTCCAAGTAAATGTTTGCATTCACAGGCAGGATATTAAATGTATATGCTTAGTATTTCCTTTTATTAAGAGCTAGTACTAAAATGGGTGTTTATGTGCTGGCTCTAAATAAATTAAAATACAAAGCATATAACTTTGATATCCTGCGTGTGATTTTCTCTGTGGATATATTTTGACATTGTTTATATATCTGCAGTATTAAACAATGCTATACTGTATGTAACTGAATGTCTAAAAATTAGAACAATATCAAAAATTCTAAAAGTTGGACTTAGGTAACTATTTAAATATATGGCTCTGGCATTTATTAGCACTAGTCATAATGATTATGTGCTCGTTCTGTTTGTGGTAATGGAGACTTCTATTGCCATAGTTAATCGCTTTTGTGGACTCACGGCTTCACACCATTACAGCATTGAAGTAAACAGGCCATACATGGTTAATTTGTGACTTCATTACTTTAAATATCCATTTTGCTTACATGACAACTCATCTTTTCTCATAGAGGAATCTATAGTTCCACTTTCTGCCTTTGGGCTGCTATAATGGAAATTAGTGAGCAACACAAATAAAGAGGGATTTGCATACGGAACTCCATGAACTAAAACCACATATACTGAAGACAAATCCACTAATATGAATGGAGAGACTAAAGGAGATAAAATGACTGTTCCAAAGCATAGCTGCTGTTACAGCCTGAATGACAATGGATTCAACTCTGGACTCACTCTGTTTGCAATAATAGTGTTTAACATGATTTTACAATAACTACCTCATCTCTGTACCCCACACATACAATTACATGTAAGGTCCCTCAGTCGAACAGTGAATTTCAAAAACAGATTCAACCATGATGACCAGGGAGGTTTTCCAATGCCTCGCAAAGAAGGGCAACTATTGGTAGATGGGTAAAAAAAGCAGACATTGAATATACGTTTGAGTTTAGTGAAGTGATTAATTACACTTTGGATGGTGTATCAATACACCCAGTCACTACAAAGATGCAGGCGTCCTTCGTAACTCAGTGGCCAGAGAGGAAGGAAACCACTCAGGGATTTCAACATGAGGCCAATGGCCATATTAAAACAATTACAGAGTTAAATGGCTGTGATAGGAGAAAACTGAGGATGGATCAACAACATTGTAGTTACTCCAAAATAGTAACCTAATTGACAAAGTGAAAAGAAGGAAGCATGTACAGAATACAAATATTCCTAAACATGCAACAAGGCACTAAAGTAATACTGCCAAAAATGTGGTAAAGCAGTTAACACTTTGTATTCTGAAAAAACAGTTACGTTTGAGGCAAATCCAATAGAACACATTACTGAGTACCACGCTCCATATTTTCAAGCACAGTGGTGGCTGCATCATGTTATGGTTATGCGTGTAATCATTAAGGACTGGGGAATATTTCAGGGAAAATAAATTATGGAATGGAGCTAAGCACAGGCAAAATCTGGTTCAGTCTGCTTTCCACCAGACACTGGGAAATGAATTCACCTTTCAGAAGGACAATAACTTAAAACACAAGGGCACATCTACAGTACAGTACACTGGAGTTGTTTACCAAGACGACAGTGAATCTACCTGAAAGCCGAGTTACAGTTTTGACTTAAATGTACTTGAACATATATGGCAAGACCTGAAAATGGTTGTCTAGCAATGGTCAACAACCAATTCGACAGAGCTTGAAGATTTTTTTAAAGAATAATGAGCAAATGTTGCACAAATCCAGGTATGGGAAGCTCTTAGAGAATTACCCAGAAAGACTCCCAGCTGTAATCACTGTCAAAGGTGCTTCTACAAAGTATTGACTCAGAGATGTGAATACTTATGTAAATTAGCATTTTTTTATTCAATTTTCAATACATTTGCAAACATATCTAGAAACATGTTTTCACTGTGTCATTATGGGGTATTGTGTGTAGATGCGTGTGGAAAACATACAGTATATATAATCCATTTTGAATTCAGGCTGTAACACAACAAAATCTGGACTAAGTCAAGGGGATGAATACTTTCTGAAGGCACTGTAAATTATGAATTACTATTATTTACCCAGGTGGCTATCCAAGAACAAAAAATCTATAAAAACAAAACACCCAGTGAGGTATAGCTAACATGTTGTGTATTGGAGGACATTCAGTCATACAATACATATGAATCTACATAGATTTATAGTGGCTTGCAAAAGTATTCATCCCCCTTGGCATTTTTCCTATTTTGTTGCCTTTGAACCTGGAATTAAAATAGATTTTTAGGATTTTTTTGTAGCATTTGATTTACACATGCCTACCACTTTGAAGATGAAAGATTCTTGTGAAACAAACAAGAAATAAGACAAAAAAACTGAAAACTTGAGCGTGCATAACTATTCACTCCCCCAAAGTCAATACTTTGTAGAGCCACCTTTTGCAGCAATTTCAGCTGCAAGTCTCTTGGGGTATGTCTCTATAAGCTTGGCACATCTAGCCTACTGGGATTTTTGCACATTCTTCAAGGTACACTGCTCCAGCTCCTTCAAGTTGGATGTGTTCCGCTGGTGTACAGCAATCTTTAAGTCATACCAGAGATTTTCAATTGGATTGAGGTCTGGGCTTTGACTAGGCCATTCCAAGACTTTTAAATGTTTCCCCTAAACCACTCAAGTGTTTCTTTAGCAGTATGCTTAGGGGCATTGTCCTGCTGGAAGGTGAACCTCCGTTCCAGTCTCAAATCTCTGGAAGACTGAAACAGGTTTCCCTCAAGAATTTCCCTGTATTTAGCGCCATCCATCATTCCTTCAATTCCGACCAGTTTCCAAGTCCCTGCCGATGAAAAACATCCCCACAGCATGATGCTGCCACCACCATGCTTCACTGTGGGGATAGTGTTTTCGGGGGTGATGAGAGGTGTTGTGTTTGCGCTAGACATAGCGTTTTCCTTGTAGGCCAAAAAGCAAAATTTTAGACTCATCTGACCAGAGTACCTTCTTCCATATGTTTGGGTAGTCTGCCACATGCCTTTTGGCGAACACCAAACGTGTTTGCTTATTTTTTTCTTTAAGCAATTGCTTTTTTTCTGCCCACTCTTCCGTAAAGCCCAGCTCTGTGGAGTGTACAGCTTAAAGTGGTCCTATGGACAGATACTCCAATCTCCGCTGTGAAGCTTTGCAGCTCCTTCAGGGTTATCTTTGGTCTTTTTGTTGCCTCTCTAATTAATGCCCTCCTTGCCTGGTCTGTGAGTTTTGGTGGGCGGCATTCTCTTGGGAGGTTTGTTGTGGTGCCTTAGTCTTTAAAAAAAATATATAATGGATTTAATGTGCTCCGTGGGATGTTAAAAGTTTCAGATATCTTTTGAATTGAATTGTGAGGATGATCACACAATACATTTTCATAATGAGACAAATCTATTGGTTTTCTACCCAAAGTTGTAAAGGAAATGTTGTGATCTATTTAATATTTAGAGACCAGCAAAATGGATAACAGTGTGGTGGTATAGCAGGAACAGTGTCATCTAGTGCTCAGAACCTGGTATGTTATGGTAAATAATGGAAGTGACTTCAATTACTAATTTCTCTGATCAGGGAGAAAAACATCACCAGATTCACAGGGAGTACATTACATAGAATGGATAAGCAATACTCCTAGCCACAGCTTCATACTACTTGTCAGACATAGAGCATGATACTGTATAATGGTTGTTGGGTTGGGATTGGCATGGGGTTGTTTTTGATTCCTCATGTTTTACTTATACTTAAATGTAGGAAGATCCAAATTGGATGTTGGGTACTACATGTATTGAATATTATCTGAATCCTATAAATGAAAATGGCTAATTTGGCTTATTTTCTCATTTGGCTTCTGGCTTATATTTGCAAAATTAGCCTAATTTCTCAGAGATCAAATTATATTTCAACAAAATAATGTTTCAGGAATGCTAATCATATCTGTTACTAACTACAGAAATTATTTTTGAACATTCTGAGACTTTGGGTGTTGAAATCCTCTTTATTTTGCTTTTGAAGTTGGAATGACCCATACTCTTGTGAAATATCTCACTTCTCAAATGGTTACGAGCAGAACTTAAGTAATTCACTCCTCTCCTTATACGGCATGAGCAATCATGATCTTTTCTTAGCTCACTATCATTTAGTAACTGGTGAGCAATCCGCCACAGATATGAGTCAACTAAAAGGGTTAATATTAGAAACATTAAATTCTCCACTTTAGGCTATAGAGAAACTAATAATAGCCTGATAAAACAGGCATTGAGCATTCGTTTGTGATACTATTGGATAGCTACTGTCATTTTATGATATTTTACATTATTTCTAGTTCATCGAGAGTCTTTTTATCTTTGCTTAAGAGATTTTTCTGTTCCTCCAAAGACACTGGCATTACAATGTTACAATGTTAGGTCCTCTTGCAAATCTTTATTTGTATATGTATTGATAAATCAACAAAATGATCTCATATGACAGTTAAACATTGGGTCAACGTTAGCTGTAATTGGGTCTTTGTGTGAGCCAATGTGAGCCAATGTATGACATTGCCAATGTGTGACATTGGGATAAACATTTCAAAATGGTTTGAAATGAAAATATTCAAATTAGTACTACATTCTAAAATATGTGAGAATAATGTGGACATTGCCTGACAAAATATTATGTTTGTTGCATGTATGGCGATTTTTCTGTAGCCTATGTGGCCGACAATCTCACCATTGCTGTTTTTATAATGAGAAAGTGACCATAAACCAGGCTCCTTTTTTAATGGAAGGATTTGTATGGAAAGCCAAGTTGAAGCCAACATTACCTGTTGTTGTCCTCATAATAACCGCACATGGTTTTACCACAACAGAGCAGCGCGGCACCCTTCAATTGAAGTGGTGGGAAACAAATGAAAGTGGCCACATCTCTCATAAAAATTTATCAAAAATGAAATCTTGGTTAATTATAAGGGAACAGGAGAACTTATAAATTGGCTACGACTTTTCAAGCACCAAGTTGAGGAAATGTCTGGTTTACAAGTTAGGCCTATTCCAGTGCTTACATTTCTGAGTTCAAATTCAAGTTAAAGTAGGCTTCTTCAAGCCCCTTGTATTGTTTAAAATTGCAGGTGTAACACGGAAAAATAAATACATTTGTCATGCTATTTCATTACCTTATCATATTGTGAATTAGCCTTCTAGGCTATGTATTTTGTTGTCATTATATCCAGAAAATGTAATAGGAATAGCATTGGGTGTTGCATAATAGTTTATCCTACACAATCGCGTACAGTTGACTCAGTGTCCAATCTGAGGCATAAAAAAACATATGAAAACAACAGCTGTTCGTCACTTGACTGTCATTCGGAAAATTCCTTCATAGATTAGATGATGATATGTGAAAATAGCAAGGCATAACAAATCAGCTGGACACCAAATGCGCATTCAATAAGTATTATGCATAATTATTGAAGAAACATGTTAATGACAGAATCCACGTACGTTTTAAGTATCTTTCATTTAGAGACATTTGATTTTGCAATTGCCTTTATTATTTTGGATTAGTGTGCCTATAAAAACTGTTTTCACCCCGTAATACAAGAAGACACCAAATGTTACATTGTTACACTGCATTTCTGAGATCTCTATACAAGAAACACCTAGATCCAGTATTATTACAGGGTTCAAGTTCAATCTCTAATTTAACTGATTAATGCTTAATATATGATATAAGGACAACTTACAGTGCAAGGACGGAAAAGTAAGGAAGGGAAGATCTGCTAAGGTACACAATAGTAGACTTTGGTAGACAGAAGGTACTCTTTGTCAAAGGCCATGCAGCTGAAATGCGTCAGAAATTTACCATTTTGTTTCCATTGAACATGCCATATAAAAAAGAAATTGTAATTAATTACAGATGTAGTTGGAAGTTTACATACACTAAGGTTGGAGTCATGAAAATTAGTTTTTCAACCACTCCACAAATTTCTTCTTAACAAACTATAGTTTTGGCAAGTCGGTTAGGACATCTACTTTGTGCATGACACAAGTAATTTTTACAAAAATTGTTTACAGACAGATTATTTCACTTATAATTCACTGTATCACAATTCCAGTGGGTCAGAAGTTTACATACACTAAATTGAATGTGCCTATAAACAGCTTGTAAAATTACAGAAAATGATGTCATGGCTTTAGGAGCTTCTGATAGGCTAATTGACATCATTTTAGTCAATTGGAGGTGTACCTGTGGATGTATTTCAAGGCCTACCTTCAAACTCAGTGCTTCTTTGCTTGACATCATGGGAAAATCAAAAGAAATCAGCCAAGACCTCAGAAAAAATTTGTAGACCTACACAAGTCTGGTTGGGAGTAATTTGGGAGTAATTTCCAATCGCCTAAGGTACCACTATCATCTGTACAAACAATAGTACACAAGTATAAACACCATAGGACCACGCAGCCGTCATTCTGCTCAGGAAGGAGACACGTTCTGTCTCCTAGAAATGAACTTACTTTGGTGTGAAAAGTGCAAATCAATCCCAGAACAACAGTAAAGGACCTTTTGAAGATGTTGGAGGAAACAGGTACAAAAGTATCTATATCCACAGTAAAACGAGTCCTATATCGACATAACCTGAAAGGCCGCTCAGCAAGGAAGAAGCAACTGCTCCAAAACCGCCATAAAAAAGCCAGACTACGGTTTACAACTGCACATGGAGACAAAGATCATACTTTTTGGAGAAATGTCCTCTGGTCTGATGAAACAAAAATAGAACTGTTTTGGCCATCATGACCATCGTTATGTTTGGAGGAACAAGGGGGAGGCTTGCAAGCCGAAAAACACCATCCCAACCATGAAGCACGGGGGTGGCAGCATCATGTTGTGGGAGTGCTTTGTTGCAAGAGAGACTGGTGCACTTCACAAAATACATGGCATCATGAGGAAGGAAAATTATGTGGATATATTGAAGCAACATCTCAAGACATCAGTCAGGAAGTTAAAACTTGGTCGCAAATGGGTCTTCCAATTGGACAATGACCCCAAGCATACTTCCAAAGTTGTGGCAAAATGGCTTAATTCTTAGGGATCAGTGGGGCGATGGTGCCCCACCTGCGACAACATCCAAAAAAATGCAGAGCGCCAAATTCAAATTACAAAAGTAGTAATATAAAACATTCATGAAAATCTCACAGCGTTGTCAGATTTCAAAAAGTTTTTACGGCGAAAGCATAACATTTGATTGTCTGAGGACAGCGCCCTGCACACATATTCAATTAGCATAATAACATAACCAGCCCATGTGTCACAAAACTCAGAAATAGCGATAAAATATATTGCTTACCTTTGAAGATCTTCTTCTGATGGCAAACCAAAGGGTCCCAGCAACACAATAAATGTTCCTTTTGTTCGAAAAAGCCTCTTTATATTCATAAAGCTCCATTTGGTTGGCGCGTTTTGTTCAGAAATCCACCGTCCACTCGTCCAATTTACAAGACATAGAAACGGTTAAAAATATACCTATTAACTTTGTCCAAACAACTCAAACAACGTTTCTAATCGATCCTTAGGTACACTGATATGTATATAAACAATAATATTTCACACTGATAATATCCTGGGCGATAGAAAAGGAAAAAAACCGAGGCGCTCGCTCGTGGTCCCGCGCGTCAAAGAGAAAAGTTACTTTCTCACTCCACTTGGGAAAACTTGTCTTACTCCCTGACCTTTCAAGATAAACTCATAAAACCCAGTCTAAAGACTGTTGACATCTAGTGGAAGCCATAGGTACTGCAATCTGGGAGCTGGATTGCCCTCCTGTCTATACCAGGTCAATGGGAAAAGAGTCACTTTACAGAATCCCATTTTCCGGATGGATGTTTCTCTGGTTTTTGCCTGCCAAATCTGTTATACTCACATACATTATTTGAGAAACTTCAGAGCATTTTCTATCCAATACTACTAATTATGTGCATGTCCTAGTTTCTGGGCCTGAGTACCAGGCATTTTACTTTGGGCACACCAGACTCTCCAAACCTCCGACCACTGCCACCGCTCCTTAAGGACTACAAAGTCAAGGTATTGGAGTGGCCATCACAAGGCATTTGTAGGCAGAACTGAAAAAGCGCGTGCGAGCAAGGAGGCCTACAAACCTTACTCAGTTACACCAGCTCTACCTGGAGGAATGGCCAAAATTCACCCAACTTATTGTGGGAAGCTTGTGGAAGACTACCCGAAACATTTGACCCAAGTAAAACAATTGAAAGGCAATGCTACCAAATACTAATTGAGTGTATGTAAACTTCTGACCCACTGGTAATGTGATGAAAGAAATAAAAGCTGAAATAAATCATTCTCTCTACTATTATTCTGACATTTCACATTATTAAAATAAAGTGGTGATCCTAACTTACCTAAGACAGGGAATCTTTACTAGGATTAAATATCAGGAATTGTGAAAAACTGAGTTTAAAAGTATTTGGCTAAGGTGTATGTAAACCTCCGACTTCAACTGTATATGAAGAGTGCCTTGGTCCTCCTTTCTTTTAGATGACAGAAAAGTAATGTTTATTTATTTGGACAAATCCATCAAGACACCAACCATGATGATTTGATAATTTGATTGAATATAGCTATGATTCCCCCTTATAACTCAATGTAATAACATACAATTTTATAGAAAGAACCAAATATGTGCTGTAGTATATGAAATAATCATACAGTATATGGCTCAAGTGTAATGGGTTTTTTCTAGCTACAGTTCTTCTATATCTGCATTTCTTGCTGTTTGGGATTTTAGGCTGGGTTTCTGTGAAGCACTTTGTAACATCTGCTGATGTCAAAAGGACTTTAAAAATACATTTGATGGATAGATTTTATATAAATCCTTATAGGCTGATAATTGTAAATCCTGAACCTAAATCTTTGATCTGATCTGCCACAAAATTACATTATTTTTTACTTTGATCAACTCTAGTTTAACACATTAAAAACTATTATCTGTATGCTTTTCCTAAAGATAGAATGTCCCATTAGTTACATTTAGTAATCAGTTATAAAGTTGACTTAATAAAAATCTTATTGTGCCTAGAAACCTTACATGAATCAACAAACATACATCTTAAATATAGCAGTAAGGATGCTACTCACAAAAGTCAAGGTGCTGCAGCTCCTACATAACCCTCAACTCACTGTCATGGGTGTGTTCTCTATGTGGGTGACTGACTGCTTGAGATTAATGTCAGTTAGCTTGTGAAACACAACCACCCACATGACAGGAAGGCTATGGAGGGAAATGGTATGAACACAGAGGAAGTGTACAAAACACTATTTAAAAACACCTGCTCCTTCCACAGACTGACTAGGTGAATCCAGGTGAAAGCTATAATCCCTTACAGATGCCACTTGTTAAATCCACTGCAACTCAATATTAGGAAGGTGTTCTAAATATTTTGTATACACAGTGTATAATATAATTAAGCAATAAGGCCCTGGGGGGTGTGGTATATGGCCAATATACCACGGCTATGGGTTGTTCTAGGACACAGCCCTTAGCCGTGGTATATTGGCCATATATCACAAACCCCCAAAGTGTCCTATTGCTATTATAAACTGGTTACCAACGTAATTAGAGCAGTAAAAATACATGTTTTGTCATACCCCTGGTATATGGTCTGATATACCACGCCTTTCAGCCAGTCAGCATTCAGGGATCAAATCACCCAGTTTATAATAGTCATAATAATAGGTCATCTTTGGTATGAACCATCTCAGGCATGTGTGTAATAGGTATGTAGAATTATGACCTTATGACCTTCCTCTTTGAGTGAGCTATTGAACAACTGGAAGGCATGTTTGTTTAGTAGTGCATAGAGTTGTATGGTTTATTTAACCTTGCGATCAATGGTTTGTTTGGCATACATTTTTAACTGAAAAAGTGTCTCAGCATAATTTTGTATACGTGGAATTTCCTGATACTTACCATCATAACAAGAGAAGCTGAACATGACACAACTTCTGTCAAAGTACATTTACATTTGACTTTTTGTCATTTAGCAGATTCTCTCATCCAAAGTCCAGTTAGTGCATTCATTTTAAGGTAGCTAGGTAAGACAACCACATATCACAGTCATAGTAAATGTAAACTGAAATGCTACAGTACAAGATTCTGAAAGAGGAAGTTAAAATGTGTCAACAAGGCTATCTGGATGTTATTGTGTCAAACTATTGCTAGAACTGACTATCGTGTCATTAGTTTATGAATACATACATTTTAGTTCATTGATTAACTGACCATTATCATAAGATAACCTGGAGGTTGAGGCCTAGAGAAGACATATTCTCAAACTGCAATACACCAGAATATTATGAGAAGTAAGTTAAAAGGGGGCATTCTGGGATTCAAACAACAACACCCCGGCAACATTTTGGTGAACAGCATGAGGGATGTGGCTCAATAAATGTAACCACTCTCAAATTCATAGACAGAGCTATGGATGCAAGGACTGACCATCCAAGAGATCAAAATGACAGTTTTAACCATGTTTTGAAGTTATACAGTCTTTGTTTACAGTTGGATGGTTTACAAACAGTGGAGTAAAACAAGCTTATACTTATGGTTGTGATGAAGTAAGACAGTTGAACTAAGCTCATGATGCATTTGTAAGTTACATTCTTAAAAAATCAATGGCTGTTTCTCATGAATTAAAAGTCCAAAATGAATGTATCAATCCCAGATTGCCCCTTTAAATGAACTGTGGCTCTGAAAAAATAGCTATTGATCACAATTTTATACCGTTCATTATCCTGCACATGAGAGTAGATATAGACACCACAAAACAAGATGGTCACTGGTGATCGTGTACTATATCGCCATCTGTTGGAAAAGTTGATCATGAAACAGTTTAGAGACAATACACATATAATGCATATTTTGGGTGTCAGAAAAGTCGATATGGCAAACGGTTTAAAACCTAAATAGTCAATCCCTCAGGATGTCTAGTCACAATTCTAATTCATATATAATTTTCTATTTTGACAGGTTGCAATTCCAAGTTTCCAACTGCAACCACTAACCGCAACCACTAACTGCAACCACTAATCTTGCTCCTTGAGCAGACTATGGGTGATTTATATATTTGACATATATATATTTCATTCCGTACAACTAAAATAAAGTATTTAATTTCCTATTTTACCCATGGCAAATCACCATGGCAATGACCCATACCATACACATTTTATGAATGGAAGAAATCATGGTGTAGGACCCATTTTTTGTTTCCAATTGATGTAACCATGAATGATTTTCCTTGTCCTAATAAAAAATTGTCATTTCTTATCAAGAGGGAAAATGCAATATTCCTGTAGGCTACACATTTGTACTGAAAGGGCCAAGCAAAAAAAAAAAGTGATGTATTTGTTTTTTTTCTGCCTGGATAGTACTTCAAAATCTCCATTTATATTATTATTTGGGGAATAAAGTCGGAATTAAACTTTGAGAACAAACTCAGAACATTTTGAGAACAAAGTCAAAATTTTATGAATTTATACTTAAAGATTAAAGTAGGGGATTTGGTTAATTGCATCCAACTGAGCACAGACGTCAGTTCAACATCTAGTTTTGATTTACATTTGGTTGAGTTGTGAACTAACGTGAATTGAATGTGAATTAAAACTAAAATGTAAATCTGTCATTGGATTTAGGTTAAAAGTTAGGTGAAAAAAACAAGACATTCCCATGTTGACTTTTTGCAAATCATATCAGTTTTCTACATTGATTCATTGTCATCACATAACATTTTTGGTTTGAAATGAAGTGGAATCAACGTTGATTCAACCAGATTTTGCCCAGTGGGATGCCTCCCTGGCTCTCTGTTGCTGTGCGTCACTGTTTAAATGTCTACGTTAGATGACCTGGTGAAGCTATACTTTAGAATTGGCTTTAGAAACAAGGAAATATTTGCTCTTTTAACACAAAATAGTCATATTATTATAAGCAGTGCTTGACTTGGACTGAAATAGGTGCCGGTACTCATTTTGAGTGCTGGTACTGTTTATATTTAGGTGCAGGAGCTCCACAATACTTTTGAACTTATACTTTATAAAGAGGAACAGGAGTTCAAGCAGTAGAAAAAGCTCAGCTCCGGTGAGCTCCTGCCCAAGTCAAGCACTAATTATTAGTAGTATGACCTTGAAGAGGTTGGGTTGTTTCAGAAGGAAGAACCATATTGGGAACTTCATCATTCATCCTCCTCAGACCTCACCAAGTCAAGTTTTAACCCTGCACTAGTCAAGTGTCACCCCTCCTCCTCAACCCTCACCCTACCCTCCTTTTGACAAATACATCTTTGCGTGAAAAGGCGTCCTACGGTCTGTTTTGTCAGTGAGTTCAATGTATTCAAAACACGGGTGGTAACATTTTAGTAATTTTGCTCCTATCCAGAGCGACTTACAGTAGTGAGTGGGAATTGAACCCACAAACGTGGCGCCATACTCTATCAACTGAGCTGCACGGTAACTAGATGGCCCAAGTAATTTAGGTAGTAAACGATGCCCCCCTCTGTTAAATTCTATTGCGAACAGTAGGGCTGAGTAGCGCTGGGGTAGCCAAGCCAGAAAAAAAGTTGTATTACATATTTGTGTTGTGATAATTGCGTTGTTTGCACTATAACCTGTTAGTTCATATGCCTTGCAACCATGATATATAGGCTTAAGGCTGACAGAGGCAGAATAAATTCAACCACACCTTTGTTTCATCACAAAACCGGAAAGCAACCTCTGTCCGGTGAAGTCCACAAAGCATATTGCATGTAACAAACCGTTACATGACCTACAGCAAGGTCAAGCAAGTTAATCTTTCCAACATTTTTGGAATACTAAACAACTACTGATTTAGAACCATGGAGAGTTACCGCAAGTCACAACGTAATCATTGTAAGCTAAATACATTGCATTACCAAAAGAATGTGGAAACCTGCTCGTCGACCACATCTCATTCTAAAATCATGGGCATTAATAACGAGTTGATCCCCCATTTGCTGCTATAACAGCCTCCACTCTTCTGGGAAGGCTTTCCAGTAGATGTTGGTACACTGCTGAAGGGACTTGCTTCCATTCAGCCACAAGAGCATTAGTGAGGTCGGGACTGATGTTGTGCGATTAGGCCTGTTTTTCAGTCGGCGGTCCAATTAATCCCAAAGGTGTTTGATAGGGTTGATGTCAGGGCTCTGTGCAGGCCAGTCAAGTTCTTCCACTCCGATCTCGACCAAACATTTCTGTATGGACCTCGCTTTGTACACTGGGGCATTGTCACGCTGAAACAGGAAAAGGCCTTCCTCAAACTGTTGCCACAAAGTTGGAAGTACAGAATCATCTAGAATGTCATTGTATGCTGTAGCGTTAAGGTTTGCCTTCACTGGAACTAATGGGCCTAGCACGAACCATGAAAAACAGCCCCAGACCATTATACCTCCCCCACCAACCTTTACAGTTGGCAATGGCAGCGAGCTTTAAATGATAGAATTAAAAGTGGCTTAATAATAACAAAATAATAATACAGAATCATAATGTATACCAGTAAGTAATATGCTATTCATTTATCTGAATGTTGATAGTAGAATCTGTGTGCTGTTTTTTTGTCTGATCTGTGTTCGATTGGTTATACCTAGGCATTCCAATCAGGGCACACTTGGCTTCCCAGCTCACTCATTAGAAGTGACTTGAAGCCGAAGCTACATCTCCTTGGGATTTATTTATATATTTCCCCCTTTCAGGTATGAACGTGATGTCTAATGTATTTGTTCATGTCAGAATGTTACAGCTGTTACTGTGTGCTATTTAGTCAGTAGCAAACATGTTTATAACAATGTAAATGTGTTATTTGTATGTTTAGACCACTTGGAAATTAGCCATGAGCCGTTTTGCTAGCTAGCTTGCTAGAAGGCTGCCCACCTGCACAAGGTGACTTCGTGATCAGAGTGAGAGAGAGAGAGAGAAACCGCCTGCACAGCTTCTGTGTGTGTGGGTAAATGGGAGCAATGGAAAGCTTTTGGGAAATGTGAATGTTGTTGTAATGAAAAGCACTAAATATGAATTAATACAAGGTTATACATGCTTTCTTTGTTATTAGGATGAGTGGCTAAAATACCACGGAGTCATGACGTGCCCACGGAGTCATGACGTGCTCCCCCTTCTCTCTCTCTCTCCACAGTTTTATGATGGCCATAAATACCTGCAGGAAAACTCTCTCTCCCACTCTCAGAAATTTTAAATATGTTTGTTACCACAGAGAGAGACGTTGCAGTAACATCAAAAAGTTGAATAATTAAACAGTATTTCTGTATTCCAAACATTTGGAATGGTCCGTAGGTATTTAAAGAACAATCTTGTCGATTTTGTTTCATTTTGGGACATCAGGAAAGACAGTAGAACCACATTACTGTATCTTTGTTTGTATACACTCCTCAATTATGGGGTTACATCATCTGAATGTTGGTGAACGCATAGGATTAAATATGAAACTATTTGTGAGAAGATGTAATGTGATGTTAGCCTTCTAAATTAGATAATTGTTTGTCATATGAAGTCTTAACTAAGTCAGTGGCCATGCCCACGTGAGCACAGGCATTACATCGGCGTCATGGAACACCCCCTTTTCCAAAAAGTGTATAAAACCCACTTCCAACAAAATGTGCATTAGACCAGAGGACGCAAGGACGCAGTCCTCACCCTGAAATGGTTAAGAAATCTACAAAATTAAAGGCTACACATTGTCTGCTGCTGTTTGAGTACTTTAGTCTGGTAAACGCGACCAATCGAACGTCCGAATGGTACTCTGAGCAGTTGTTCATGTGTAAAGTATTAGCATTTCCATGAGCATAGTTATCAACTGTGTGTAGTGGGTCCATTCTGTATTTCCCACTCTATATTTGTCCCCACCCCTTTCCATTGTCTACCAAGCCGTCATATCGGGCTTAGTCCACTAGGGACTTTTCATTGCATTATGTAGTAACCAATGTATAACCTATCCTGTGTGTGTGTTTATGTAATTCTGTGTGATTGTTGAGTTAGTTAGTAAATAAATAATTTAGCCAAATTGTATATCGCTGATTCATCATTTATGCTAGGGTTCGTGCATATATCCAAGGGTTTGCGACATTCAGAATATGACTGATGAGGTAATAATACATTAATAAGTGACTGTAATCGATAAGATATGAAAATATCTGAAGAGAGTTACATTTGGGAAATGGTAACTCTTTAAACAACATTTTCCCGTCGTGCCCCGATTTCCTAGTTTCCTATTACTGTTTACATGATTAGTTTAATCACTTAATAATTACACATAGCCAATTGATTTGATAATTTAACGGTATTCTCATTAATGAATAGTCACGTTACGACAACGGCTAAGAGCTATTCTTATGCACAAAGCAATGCCTGGATACAGCCCTTAGCCGTGGTATATTGGCCGTATATCACAAACACAGAGGTGCCTTATTGCTATTATAAACTGTTTACCAACGTAATTAGAGCAGTAAAAATAATCGTGTTATATTGTCTGATATACCACGGCTGTCAGCCAATCAGCATTCATTGCTCGAACCACACAGTTCATGAAAGGTGATAATAAATAGTGGGATACGTGATGCATTTAAAAAGATTTGTCATTGCATTTCATAGTGTCAATTTAAAAAGAGGGATGATAAAATGGGTAAATTAAGCCATTGTAATAATACTGATTTATTGAACAATTGTAACAGCTATGTAATTTGAGAGAAGATATTTTTTGCATTTGTTAAACATTCTATTTTGTAGCTATGTAAATGGTTGATGATTTTATATGAAAAACACTCATAACAAGTGAAGCAACATCTCCGGGTGATTTATTTATATATTTCCCCCTTTCAGACGTGTAACATTTACACCACTCCAGCCAACGGTTGGCATTGCGGCTGCTCTGCCATGGATTCCCATTTCATGAAGCTCTCAACAAACAAATCCTTTAACACATTGCTTCCAGAGGTAGTTTGGAACTCGGTAGTGAGTGTTGCAAACGAGGACAGGTGATTTTTACACACTACGCGCTTCAGCACTCGGCCGTCCCGTTCTGAGAGCTTATGTGGCCCACCACTTCTCGGCTGAGCCATTGTTGCTCCTCGACATTTCCACTTCACAATTAAAGCAATTACAGTTGACCGGGGTGACAGGGCAGAAATTTTACGAAATTACTTGTTGGAAAGGTGGCATCCTATGATTGTGCCACGTTGGCAGTCACTGAGCTCTTCAGTATAGCCATTCTACTGCCAATGTTTGTCTATGGAAATTATGTGCTTGATTTTATACACCTGTCAGCAACGGGTGTGGCTGAAATAGACGTATCCTACTCATTTGAAGGGGTGTCCACATCATTTTGTATATATAGTGTATGATGTGGCTGTCCATGGTTCTGTGTGTGTGTGCATGCGTGTAAGTTGAAAAAACATGTTGACTCTCCCTACTTGTAGAAAAACGTCAATGCCATCCTCTCATGTTGATGATCTATGACTCTGTCATACAGTACATGGTTACATTTTAGCTACCTGGATAAAATGCTTTTTCACTAGCCTAACTTCCTTTCATCGGCAACGTTAGCTAGTTAACATTAGCCTTCTACATCTAAGTGAAACAGAATACAAGATACAAATTGCTGACACAATTCAAAAACAATGAGGTTTTGGAACTTTAAAGAGAAATTATTACAGAATAATATTTTTGCAGATTATAGTCCCAAACTCTCAATTTGTTGTTCAGCAGCGTTGTGGGAACCCCCTTATCGTATCAGGAGCAATTACAGTTGAAGTCGGAAGTTTACATACACTTAGGTTGGAGTCATTAAAACTCGTTTTTCAACCACTCCACAAATCTCTTGTTAACTTCTTAGGGAGTGGCAGGTGAGGTGACGGTTTTGGAGAGTCTGGCGTGCCAAAAGCAAAATGCCTGCCACTCAGGCTCAGAAAATAGGATATGCACATAATTAGTACTATTGGATAGGAAACACTCTGAAGTTTCTAAAAGTGTTAACATAATGTCTGTGAGTATAACAGAACTCATTTAGCAGGTAAACACCCGAGAAACAATCATCCGGAAATCAGTTTCTGGTGACCTTTGGCTCTGTTAGACACACTCCCTATTGAATCCATTTGTTACCAGGACTGAGGCTGCAGTGCCTATGGCTTCCACTAGATGTCAGCAGTCTATATACAAAGACTCATGGAGATTGGAGTAAGCAGAACGAATAGGTACAGGAAATGGCATGGGGACCTGAAATGTCAACAAGTTTTCTCGGGCGCGAGTCTGGCTGGCGCGCCCTACTTTATTTTACTTATATAAGGTATAGGTGACCATCCGAGTGAAATATTATCGCTAATATTCATAAAAGGATAGCTAAGGATGCATTTTAACTGGTATTTGATTTGTTTAGGAAAAGTTTATAGGTATATTTGAACACGTTCTCTTCACGTTTCAATGGGAGATTTGACGTTGGATTTTTTTAACATAACGCGCCAACCAAACAGAGATTTATGGATATAATAAATTACTTTTTCTAACAAAAGAACCATTGGATGTCTTCGTTGGACACTTGGGAAGCCCTCAGCAGAAGTTCTTCAAAAGGTAAGGGATTTGTTTTTGCTGTGAAATGTGTTTGGTGTGAACCGCGATGGTTTATGAATTTATGCTAATGCAGACATATTGGAGGTTCTACCCTCAAACAATCAAATGTTGTGCTTTCACCATAAAGCCTTTTTGAAATCTGACAACGCTGTGATATTGCCAAGAAGCAGAGCTTTTGATGACTATGCAACAGTTGTATATTGATGAATGTTTAATAATTCAACTTTTGGATTTTGATTTTGGCGCCTTGCATTTCACCGGATAGTGTCGGGAGCGCCCCACCACTCCGTAAGTAGTTAACAAACTATAGTTTTGGCAAGTCTGTTAGGACATCTACTTTGTGCATGACACATGTAACTTTTCCAACAATTGTTTACAGACAGATTATTTCACTTATAATTCACTGAATCACAATTCCAGTGGGTCAGAAGTTTACATACACTAAGTTCACTGTGCCTTTAAACAGCTTGGAAAATTACAGAAAATGATGTCATGGCTTTAGGAGCTTCTGATAGGATCATTGACATCATTTGAGTCAATTGGAGGTGTACCACACCCTAAGTAGTTAAACAATTTAAAGGCAATGCTACCAAATACTAATTGAGTGTATGTAAACTTCTGACCCACTGGGAATGTGATCTAAGAAATAAAAACTGAAATAAATAATTCTCTCTACTATTATTCTGACATTTCACATACTTCAAATAAAGTGGTGATCCTAACTGACCTAAAACAGGCAATTTTTACTAGGATTAAATGCCAGGAATTGTGTGAGTTTAAATTTATTTGGCTGAGGTGTATGTAAACTTCCGACTTCAACTATATATAAGGCTGAGGCAGTGGCACCAGTCCCGCTTCAGAGTAATGGAGGACACTTGAATCAGGTTGGTCAAATTTGATCTGGTCAATGGTCAAAACAGTATCTGTCTTGGAGTTCACCTAACCACCATTCATAATGTAATCAGTATTGTGTGTATATGTGTGTCTTGTATGTTGTAAGGAGATGCCCCCTTCCACTGTGCCAATGGACTACTCCTGGGTCCGAGTGATTATTGCCAACCAGTCAGTGCCATCCTGGCACGGGTCCCTTGTGAATAACTGTGAATGTGGGGAGCTGATCTACGTTGCCAAGCCCATCAGGAGTTGGAAAACACCTCAGAAAGGACAAAAGGTGATTACTAATAAGACAAGACATCACAAGTGTTTAGTGTTTAGTGTATCACTCATCAACTCTTCATCGTTTTTCTACAGATGGAGGACAGAGTTGCTTTTGTCATGGGGAGAATCTTCATTGCATACTCCTCGCATCCTCACTCCTCGCCTCCTTCCCAAAACCCATTGGAGGAGGTCAGAGGGGAGGGACCTTCTCATCCAATGGGATTTGAGAAGAAAGCGAGGAGAGTGGAGGCGAGGAGTATGCAATTGAGATTCTCCAATGGAGTCCTCTGACTGACAGACAGGTTGACACTATGGTCTGAATTTTGAGAGATCTTGCACTCATGTTCTGCAAGGTAGCCCCAGCACCACTCAACAAAATGCTGATAGGTACAGCATCTGGATCGGCTTGACAATACAAGATGAAAGACAAGTGTAATATTTACACACTGTTATATTAGCAGAACACTGCTTCTACAGTATTATGTGAAGGATGGATTATTCTACATAACAGTTACACTTGAAAGTAATCAAAACACTGTTTAGAATATCTACATAAGTTCAGCAATTGCACTCTTCTCATATTACTCTGTAGGCCAGTGGTTCCCAACCAGGGGTACTGCGATTTCTGGTGGTACTTGGCCTTTCTATAGGGGTTACTTGAGAGGTCTCATGATACCACAGGCCAGTGGTCATAACCGGTCGATCTCCAAGGCATTTCTAGTCGATCGCCAAACATTTATGTAAAAACCCCAACGATAAAGTCTTGCGTTCCTATTTTTTTTTTGCATTTGTCTACTGCTGTTGGCGGTAGGTGCACCGGATTCAGCTACCCTGCACGCCATTTCATGTCTGAAGACTCTGCCTTCCCAGCAGGCCCAGAGAGCAATTCAAGTGCACTATAGGCCTACTGCTGGCCAATTGGATGGCTCAGATTACCGTGTTTTCAGTAACGTAGCAGGCGTAAAAGAAAGCTACAGCAAATTATTTGCTGTGAAATGTCAAAACGTTTAAAACCATGACCAGAGTGAGACTGTCAGTGAATACAGCAAAGAGCTGCTGTTTTTATGAGCGAGTTCATGTTTAAGTTCTTACTCAGCACTGTCAACACTTTTTATTCAACACTTTTATAAGCCATAAAAATGCATGTTTTTCATACTTCCACTTGAGCTACAACCAGCACTGCAGCTGTAATGAATGAGTGGGAAAGTGCATCAATAGGCTTGCGTTGTTATTAGTAATGGCATGGGTATTTTTTAATATTGAGGAATATTTAACTTTCTCTGTTCATAGGAGATAACAACATGAATTTGTGCATGAGGTAGAAATAATGCGGTACGACTCGAGTTTTGCCATCAGCTGGAATACGGTGTCCCTTTTAGTCAGTGTCAGAGGAGGAAAGGGAGAGCGGAGGGATGTTGAGGCGGACCATCAGACTGCTGCTCTCTCCCTCCACTGACACTGACCATCAGATGCAGGCACCAGTAAAATAAAAATGAAAAGCAAATGATTTAAATATATACTTACTCAGCTGTGCTTCAAAAGTAATGAAACAACTGATCTATTACTAGTGTTATCATATAGCCTACCCCAAATGTTTATATATATATATATATATGGTTGGCATTGGCAGGGTAAGTCAAGCAAAGCCAATATGCAGTGATAATGTATTGGGCCCATAGAATACTGCACAAACCTCATTGATACAGTACTGTTTTTAATAGGTAAGTGTTGCATAGGCTTATGTTTATTAAGTCATATGAAAAAAACATCTGAGCGTGCATTTTGAAAGTGAACTTGACTCAGAAAAGGTTGGTGACCACTACCATAGGTCTACTGGTAAAATGCACATGAGGAGGTCTTTTGGGGGTACTCTGGGCAGAGCAACATTTTATTGGTGGTACAGTAACCAAAAAAGGTTGGAAATCACTGCTGCAGGCTACTGACCGATGCAAACCTTCCTGCTGGAGGAAGATATTATTGGTCAGTAGCCTACAGAGAGGTATGAGAAGAGTGCCATCCCCCTGCATCTCACATCGGCCTGTAGTTGTTGAACTCTGCCTGCTTGACCCATGGGTTGAGGCAAACTCTGTCATATCCAGGATGGAGTGTCATGCACTCCACCCCTCCTGCCACCTGACTGAACCTGTCCATCATTGGTAATACATTACATCCAGTGCCTTCAGAAAGTATTCATACTTATTCCACATTTTGCTCTGTTACAGCCTGTATTCAGAATTGATGATTTTTTTTTACCCATCTACAAACAATGCACCATAATGACAAAGTGAAACATGTTTTAAATTTTTTAGTAAATGTATTGAAAATTAAATACAGAAATATCTCATTAACATAAGTATTCACACCCCTGAGTCAATACATGTTAGAATCATCTTTGGCAGCGTTTACAGCTGTGAGTCTTTCTCTAAGAGCTTTCCACACCTGGATTGTACAATATTTATTCAAGCTCTGTCAAGTTGGTCATTCACAGCGGTGGGAAAAGTACTCAATTGTCAAACTTGAGTAAAGTAAAGATACCTTAACAGAAAATGACTCAAGTAAAGGTGAAAGTCACCCAGTCAAATACTACTTGAGTAAAAGTATTTGGTTTTAAATACTTAAGTATCAAAAGTAATGCAATTGCTAAAATGTACGTAGGTATCAAAAGTAAAAGTATAAACGATTACAAATTCATTATATTAAGCAATCCAGATGGCACAATTTTCTGAAGGATAGCCAGGGGCGCACTCAAACACTCATAAATAATTTACAAACTAAGCATTTGTGTTTAGTGAGTTTGCCAGATCAGAGGCAGTATTGATGACCAGGGATGTTCTCTTGATAATTGTGTGAATTGGACCATTTTCCTGTCATATGTAACGAGTACTTTTGGGTGTCAGGGAAAATGTATGGAGTAAAAAGTACATTCTTTTCTTTAGGAATGTAGTGAAGTAAAAGTAAAAGTTGGCAAAAATAGAAATAGTAAAGTAAAGTACAGATACCCCAAAAAACTAGTTTGCTTTATTAAGTACTTTACACTACTGGTTGTTCATCATTGCTAGACAGCCATTTTCAAGTCTTGCCATAGATTTTCATGCCGATTTAAGTAAAACTGTAACTAGGCCACTCAGGAACATTCAATGTTGTCTTGGTAAGCAACTCCAGTGTACATTTGGGCTTGGGTATTATGTTATTGCCCTGCTGAAAGGTCTACTGAACCAGGTTTTCCTGTAGGATTTTGCTCCTTAATCCTTTCCAATGACAAGCACACCAATAACATGATGCAGCCACCACCAGGCTTGAGAATATAAAGTATAAATATAATTGTATATGTGGTATACAGAGATGAGGTAGTCATTCAAAAAGCACGTTAAACAGTATTACTGCAGTCCATTGCACACAGAGTTTTTGTAAGACAGCTGAAGTTGTACTCTACAAGCATATTTTTATTTGCTAGGTATAAGTTAAGTGTAGAAATACTGTCTTTATAAGCACATCTCTATGATATTTACAGCAGAAAATGTTTTGTCTTTGTAACACGAACACACCCCTACACCTTTAGGGGCAGTGGCGATTTTAGCATGTATATCTTGGGGCAAAAACAAATAATGTGGGATGCATGCCAGCAAAGCCACAACACAACACAACACTAAACAATACATTAATTGCACAAAAACGCTGACAAACGGTGCCCACAAACTGTTAGGGCCTACATAAAGCTGTCCCAACAGAAGAGTCCCAACACCTTACCACTGCCACACCTGGCTATCAGCGGAGCCTTGTCTGGCAGTGAAACAGTTCATTCAGCCACATTTACTGCCTTTTACAAACATATAGCTGATATGGCTGACTTGCTTAAACAAATGTGGTTTCTACTGACAATTGAGATGTACAAACTATGGCATAAGGGGATGACAAGCAGATAAGAGGCAATCCGTAATTTTGATTAAGACATTAATGAGTGAGCTAGGATGGACGGAGTCAATATAACTATTTGTTCAGCACTTTTGGAATGTACAGCGACAGAATTCAGAACATGTGCGGTTTTTACAGTGTTCTCCCTGTACACCAAGTCAGAACCGTAGGATAAATAAAGGGGCATATAAGTAGCTCGGTTTTCCCGAGATCCCAGTTGTCTTGAACTCACTAAAGTCAGATTTTGCAGTTCGGAGTTAACAGTTGTTCTGAGCACGGTTCAAATCATGCTTAATTGACTGCATGGCCACTGTTGAATGCTTATAATTCTAAGCTAGGAAAAGAGACCCTTAATCTTAGATTTAGGACCACACAGCCACACAGCCAATGCTTGGCAATGCTTGTTAATGCCCAGCGGCCGATGAGCACCAATACGTTTAATCTATAATTAATCTTCATTATTTCTCTTCATATGACAATGATTAATAATGATTTGCCAGTAGGTTGTCGACTTGTCAGTCCAATCAAAGCTACTGTACAGTAGATATAATATGATTTGAGGTAATTTTATCTGTGGCCAATGACCTTGAGCCTTCTTGGATGGGCACTTCTAATGTAACTCTATGCAGCACCCAACGGCTTGAACTTTCAAGCTCTACCCTTAGACTTGACTGTGACGTAGTGTCACCATGAGTGACAAAACACTGAGCCAATCACGGCGCAACGTCCGTATTTTCTGCTGGCTTGCCCCACCACTACAGAAAACACTGAGTTAAGCTGAAACACCTGCATTTTGGAGCTGCCTTACTCAAGAAAACAAAAAAGAGACCATGTTTGTATGCGGCTTTATTAACTCAATGATATATATATTTTTTTACATTGTTTTCAAACTGATATGTGACACGTATTAATGCCAAAATAACATTGCTAGAAATGTGGGTCTCAAAACAGGAGGGGCTCTGCCCCACCTGCCCTGAGTGACAGGTCGCCACTGTGTAGGGGTATTAGTAGAAGAAAATACGGAGTGTAGGGGTTGGTAATGTTCTCTAGTTGCGCAGTGGTTGGCTCAGTGTTCTGTCACTCATGGGGACACTACCTCCCCTCCAAATCTAAGGGTAGAGCTCGAAAATAGAGTTACTTTCGAAGTGCCTATCCAAGAATGCTCAAGGTCATTGGTCGCAGATAAAATGAACTCAAATCATGTTATATCTACAGTAGCTTTGATTGGACTGACATCATACTTTCAGAATCTTAGCTAGCAAGCTAGCAGTCATCATCATGAGTCCAAAATATTGCAGTCAGAGTGCAGTATAACTGCAGTATGCTGCAAATACCGCATCCAAAATAACACAGTTGTTTTTACTGCAGTAATTTTGCAGTGTAAAAACAGTTAGCGATTACCACAGTCAATTGCAGTTAGTGAACTTTTACTGAAGTTTCAAAACTGCAATATGTTATTGTAAGGGGAGATAGACAGGCAGACAGCTTTTCTCAGCCAGTTGAAATCATGAATCAGCTGGCATACTTTTTATGGATATATACAAATAAATGTCAATAGAAAACATATCAAATTAAATGAAATGCAACTAGTTTGCAGTCTTTCCAGCTTGAAGTTATTAATGAAGTAATAAAGCTAGCACCAATACAACCAGCCTGAAAACAATGACCAGTAGAAACTGTAGTCATTCTCATTATTCTTAGCAATTATTTAGGAATCCTTGTGAGTAAGTATTAGGTAGGCAGCCACTTGTTGTTCACCTATTGAAATTGCACTTTAATTCATGAAAATAAATAGCTAGCCAGCTACTTAACCATGTTGCCCAATGCTAACGTTATAAGCAGCCAGCTTGCTTTATCTGACTAGTGAGGCTTGACTGGACTGGGTTATGTTGTGAAGCTAGCCACAATAAGGATTAGGCACAATAGTGGAATTTGCGGTTTGCCTTCAAAATAAAAGTATGTAATTGACAGTGATGCAAATGAATACAAATAGTAGAATTATGCCATACTTTTATTATGAAGGCTAACCACATAGTCCACTACTGTGGCTAATCCTTATTGTGGCTAGCTTCACATAGATGGGTCCAACCACCAATAATCAAATAAGAACTGTCTTATAAATTAGGGTTGTTTTAGATGATGACACCTCGATTATGTCGTTTTGCTATGTTTTTGGAGAAGAACATTGTTTGCATCCATGAGTTAGCTAGCTTTTTTTTAGGATCAGCACTGTAGGTGCACAAGACAACTTTACCAGCATCATAGCATACATATTTACGAATCGTTGTGACATGAAATACGAGTGATAGTGTAATCAATGTGTAATAACTACATAAAAAATGTATGAATGCTTTAAATTATGTGACGTGCAGTCATATTCAGGTCCTGATTGGTCAACAAGCTTAGTAGAAAGGCCCATGGAGTTGGTGGAATCGTCCTTTAATTCATGCCCACTTGCTCAGCTGGGCCAGGGGCGCTTTAATTAGGTCAGGTGAAAATTTCAGACAGATCTCAACTCATTTAAAGGAGGAAATCGCCACTGCCGACCTCGCTGCTTTCTCTTCCTCAACTCCGTCTAATCCAGACATTCTGAGCGTCCATGAATCAACGTAAATCCACCATCTCTGGCAATCGAACCGATAGAACGAACAACCAACCTTAGATTTGTGTCGGGACTATATCTCTTGGAAGGTTGAAATAGTATGAATAAATTAATCCAAATTACTTTTTTTATGAAAATATGTCAATAATGATTTGAATATGTTGGTTACCTGTTGTATAAAAGTGATAATGCCCTCGAAGCTGATGTTGTCCAATGTATCCTCCGAACACCGGCTTCTCGGGCATTATCACTTAAAGATCGTCTACCAGAGTAGAATGACATCTCTAATTCTAGGGGTTGGTTGTTTAGCAACAAAACCGAGGCATGTGCAACTAGGGGGCAAAACAGTGGGTTTGGCTTAGATTTTGTGAACAATGTAAGCTATATTTCATTTACAATGTTTACTGAAAACATAAATACGTTTGCACAATGAGCACTTGTTGTCTCTCAAATATACATTGTTACAGTTGCTGGTTAGCTAGCTAGCAAATTTTAGTCATATTAGCATTGATAGGAAATCAGTCAAAACACCTCAAAACAAGAAATGGTATCAATAACAAGATGAAATGAGCTGAAACGATCCACTTACAATTCCCTACATGGCAGTTTCTTGTCATTCTTGCTAGCAGTCTGGCCATCCAGAATCACAACTACACGCTGACTTCTGCTCCATGGAGGCATTGCACATTGTTTTCGTGATGGTTTATCTGTGGGGTACGGACGTGTCCTAGCACCACTAGGTTGCAGAACTAGCAAAAAATGAGTTTGTGATCCCAGCTACAAAAACACAGCACCTAGTCAAGTATTAATATCAAAATATTGATGTGTTCTCTGCTCTTCATTCCATTTGTCAAAATATGTCTGTTGTAGTCATTAAATTGCCATGAGGTGACATTTTCATCCATCTGTGGACTGAGTCCATCTGTGGACTGAGTAAAGGATTAATGTGTCTGGTCACTTATACTGATACTGTGTTTACTGATACTATGTTTACTTTGGGTATAAATTATAATGGAACAATCCAGAGCACACCATAGAGAGTGAAATACCTCAGGTAAGAAAACCTCATATCGCTGGCTCAAAGAGAGGGACATACACACACACACCCTGGGAAGTTTTGGGTTCGTTTTTCCTGTCTGTTTGTGAGTCTTGGGGTAGAGATGGAGTGTGTGCACTGTGTGCTTTTGATTATCGTCATGTTTGGGTAAGATGGCAATCCTCACTCACTTTGAAGGCTATAACAGTGATAACCAAGTGCCTACAAATACTATCACAAAGGGATTTCTGTTTTCAAAATCTCTGCTCTCCCTTTTCATACTCTCCTGCTGTTTGGAGTAATATAGCAGTCTCTCTCTCTCTCTCTCTCTCTCTCTCCCTCTCTCTGCTCTAGAGGCACTGAAACCCCCTGCTTTGAACACACACACTGCATTGCCATTCATCCTGTTTCTGCCATGGTGTACCCGTGCAGCACTGCCAGCCCGATGTACTGCAGCTCTATGCTGCAGAGGAGATGTGGGGTGCCAGCCATGCACCGGATGATGGAGCTATTTATAGTGGCCGCAGGATACAAATAGCCTATGCGTAAAGTATAGTGACCAAAAGTCAGTGGATGAAGAATAGCCAGAGGGTACGGTATTTATTGATTTCATGGGGTAGTGATGGAGAATTAGAGTAATTATGTTTGTTGGCTGTATTTCGTTCAGGCTCTATGGTAAGGGGGAATACAAAACTGCTGTGTATGTGTGTGTATGTATTTATGTGCATGTGTTTACGTATCTGTGAGTGCATTGGACCTAAATCTCTTGCACTTGCACTACACACAGATTGTATACCAGCAAGACCATCATTGCTGCAACTAACACAACTACAGCACTGGGTCAGAGAAAAACTAGAGCTTTAAACTGGAATAACAGACCTCTTTTCCATTGAGTGTGTGTCCTGGCTGACTCCTATCCCCCTTTCACTCAACTCCATGGCCCACTCCGCCGCCGATAGTGGCTGTTCCCCGTGGTGATGGAGACAGATAAAAATAAAAATAGCAGCAACAATTTCTGCTTCATCCCTCAGCCACTGTCTCTCTGTATTTCGGCAGCACACATATCTCACACATGATGGTTTGTATACGCACGCACGCACACACACACACACACNGGGGGGGGGGGGGGGGGGGGTGTTCTCCTCCTTCTCTCTCAGCTCACCTCGCTCTCCTCACATCTGAGATCAGAATCCTGCCAAAGATCGTATAGAATGCTACTGAGCAAAAAGGTATCTCTTCCTCCTTCTGTTGTTTCAGATGTGCAATTGATGTCAGAAATGCATTTCATTCTATTACATTTCAAACCAATCAATAACACTGAAATTAACCTCAAACTCTCAATGGACTTGGTTCAATAATCCCATTATGGACTGTACTGCACAGAGCGCTTTGATCTGCAGAGTTTATTTCACTTAGAGACCATGCCAATAATTCTCACACTTTCCCCCCATTTTTTTCAACAAAGTGTTCTGTTGCCATGGTGAAAATTGGCTTTGTGCTCCAATGTTTCAGCATATTGCTGGCGCTATTGTGTGAATACTTTTCCGCATGGGCTGTTCATTTTTGGCTGTAAATATTGCTGTTCGCTTCAGCGAATACACCGTATACACCAGATGACTGAGAGAAAAGTTAAGGAGAGAATCAAGGTTGTTTTTGGTATCTGAAACCGCTCTTAAATGGACAAACAGTACAAATAGTTTTGATTATCCAAGGTGACATTTCTGTAAGAGCACATGGATACTAGCTTTCTAGATAAACATAGGGGTTGCCACTAGTTTATCGCCAGCTGATCTCTTGTTAAAAAATAAACAGCCCATGCGCACTGTCCACACCAGATAAATGAGAAAAAAGTTGAGAGAATTTTCTTACCGGACTACAAGGCCAGTAGGCCTACTGTGGTATATTGTACTTCATTGAAGAAACAATGTCTGAATTGAAAATTTGGTAGGGAGAGTAATTTCTTATTTGGAAGTTATAAACCAAAGAAACAGATGCAAAGTGTTTTGTTTTATTGGATATTGAAATGTTATACCACACGTTGCTGCATTCCATATACATTTATACATGTAGTAATTAATTAAATGTTGGTTTTCAATAACTTAATTTTCACAGAAGAGTATCCTAGATGTACAGTTGAAGTCGGAAGTTTACATACACCTAAGCCAAATACATTTAAACTCAGTTTTTTACAATTCCTGACATTTAAACCTAGTAAAAATTCCCAGCCTTAGGTCAGTTAGGATCACCACTTTATTTTAAGAATGTGAAATGTCAGAATAATAGTATTTCATCACATTCCCAGTGGGTCAGAAGTTTACATACACTCAATTAGTATTTGGTAGCATTGCCTTTAAATTGTTTAACTTTAACAAACATTTCGGGTAGCCTTCCACAAGCTTCCCCAATTTTGGCCCATTCCTCCTGACAGAGCTGGTGTATCTGAGTCAGGTTTCTAGGCTTCCTTGCTCACACACTCTTTTTCAATTCTGCCCACAAATATTCAATAGGATTGAGGTCAGGACTTTGTGATGGCCACTCCAATACCTTGACTTTGTTGTCCTTAAGCCATTTTGCCACAACTTTGGAAGTATGCTTGAGGTCATTGTACATTTGGAAGACCCATTTGCGACCAAGCTTTAACTTCCTGACTGATGTCCTGAGATGTTGCTTCAATATATCCACATAATTTTCCATCCTCATGATGCCATCTATTTTGTGAAGCATCCCCACAACATGATGCTGCCACCCCCGTGCTTCATGGTTGGGATGGTGTTCTTCGGTTTGCAAGCCTCCCCCTTGTTCCTCCAAACATAACGATGGTCATTATGGCCAAACAGTTCTATTTTTGTTTCATCAGACCAGAGGACATTTCTCCAAAAAGTACAATCTTTGTCCCCATGTGTTGTTGTAAACCGTAGTCTGGCTTTTTTATGGCGGTTTTGGAGCAGTGGCTTCTTCTTTGTTGAGCAGCCTTTCAGGCTATGTCGATATAGGACTCGTTTTACTGTGGATATAGATACCTTTGTAGCTGTTTACTCCAGCATCTTCACAATGTCCTTTGCTGTTGTTCTGGGATTGATTTGCACTTTTCGCACCAAAGTGCGATGGCTGCGTGGTCCCATGATGTTTATACTTGCATACTATTGTTTGTACAGATGAACGTGGTACCTTCCATGCCATTTCCGCTGTCTAGTATCAAGCCGGCTTGACACCGTCCCAGTGTCTGATCAGCTGGTCTGCTGGTTTTATTCTCCATTTATTTTGTTAAAAACATGCAGGTAATCTCTTGTTAGAAGCTTTTTAAGGTTTCCAGCGGTAACCAACAAGAGCAGGTTAATTTCTGCCTGTTTATTGCAATCAAGCCAGGATGTAGCCAGCTAGCTTTCAATAATGTTTAAACTCAGACAAAGATATTGATAACTAATCCAAATTTGTAAGTTAGGTAGCTAGCTATTATTCAGGGCTTCGATTGTCATAAAGGTTTGTATATTTTTTAGGGCAAAAATAAATGATAAGGATGGTACTTGTCTACTACAAATATAGCTATGGCTCTGGCAGAAGGTACAATTACATAACCAAAAGTAAGTGGACACCTGTTGTCGAACATCTCATTCCAAAATCATGGGAATTTATACGGAGTTGGTCCCCCCTTTGCTGCTATAACAGCGTCCACTCTTCTGGGAAGGCTTTCCACTAGATGTTGGAACATTGCTGCATTCAGCCACAAGAGCAAAGTGCGGTCAGGCACTGATGTTGGGCGATTAGGCCCGGCTCGCAGTCAGCATTCCAATTCATCCCAAAGGTGTTAGATTGGGTTCAGGTCAGGGCTCTGTGCAGGCCAGTCAAGTTCTTCCACAATGATCTCAACAAACAATTTCTGTATGGTCCTCACTTTGTTCACACTGTTGCCACAAAGTTGAAAGCACAACATTGTCTAGACTGTCACTGTATGCTGTAGCGTTAAGATTTCCCTTCACTGGAACTTAGGGGTCTAGCCCGAACCATGAAAAACATCCCCATTATTCCTATTCCATTAAACTTTACCGTTGGCACTATGCATTGTGGCAGGTAGCATATACAGTACATTACTTCCAAACTAGAGAAAGTAATTTTTGTCTTTGTATGTTTGAGTGATTATATTTCACAGGCTACACACAAAATCTGGTGTATTTTGAGAGCTTGGGTCTACAGTGTATTTGGGAAAGTATTCAGACACCTTGACTTAATCCACATTTTTTTTACGTTACAGAACAGAAATATCTTATTTACAAGTATTCAGACCCTTTGCTGTACAACTCGAAATTGAGCTCAGGTGCATCCTGTTTGCATTGATCATCCTTCAGATGTTTCTACAACTTGATTGGAGTCCACCTGTGGTAAATTAAATTGATTGGACATGATTTGGAAAGGCACACACCTGTCTATATAAGGTCCCATAGTTGACAGTGCATGTCAGAGCAAAAACCGAGCCATGAGGTCCAAAGAATAGCCCGTAGAGCACCGAGACAGGATTGTGTCGAGGCACAGATCTGGGGAAGGGAAGGGTACCAAAACATTTCTGTAGCATTGCATGGTCCTCTAGAACACAGTGGCCTCCATCATTCTTAAATGGAAGAAGTTTGGAACCAAAGCTTGCTTCCCAGCCAAACTGAGCAATCGGGCGAGAATGGCCTTGGTCATGGAGGTGACCAAGTACCTGATGGTAGCTCTGACAGATCTCCAGAGTTCCTCTGTGGAGATGGAAGAACCTTCCAGAAGGACAACCATCTCTGTAGCACACCACCAATCAGGCTTTTATAGCCAGACGGAAGCCACTCTTCAGTAAAAGGCACATGACAGCCTGCTTGGAGTTTGCCAAAGGCTCTAAAAGGACTCCCAGACCATGAGAAATATTCTCTGGTCTGATGAAACCAAGATTGAACTCTTTGGCCTGAATGCCAAGCGTCACGTCTGGAGGAAACCTGGCACCATCCCTACGGTGAAGCATAGTGGTGGCAGCATCATGCTGTGGGGATGGTTTTGTAATATTTCAGTTGAACATTTGTAATAAATTAGCTAAAATTTCTAAAAACCTGTTTTTAATTTGTGATGAGGAATTGTGAGTGGATTGATGAGGGAAAAAACAAATGTAACCTATATTAGAATAAGGCTGTAACGTAACAAAACGTGGATAAAGTCAAGGGGTCTGAATACTTTCTGAATGCATTATATAAGGTTCTATTTGCATTTCTGTTCAAAAGTAGTTATTGACATAGCCTTGTTCTGTTCAATGTTCTCTACCTACAATACAAGTCAAAAGTTTGGACAAACCTGCTCATTCAAGTGTTACACTTTATTTTTACTATTTTCTATATTCTATAATAATAGTTAAGACATCAAAACTATGAAATAGCACCTATGGAATCATGTAGTAACCCATTTTTTTTTTACAAAGATTCTTTAGATTCTTCAACGTAGCCACCCGTTGCCTTGATGACAGCTTTGCACGTACTTGGCATTCTCTAAACCAGCTTCATGAGGAATGATTTTCCAGTAGTCTTGAAGGAGCTCCCACACTCTGCGGTCCAACTCATTCCAAAACATATCAATTGTGTTGAGGTCGGGTGATTGTGGAGGCCAGGTAATATTATATAGCACTCCATCACTCTCCTCTTGGTCAAATAGCCCTTACACAGCCTGGAGGTGTGTTGGGTCATTGTCCTGTTGAAAAATAAATGATAGTCCCACTAAGCGCAAACCAGATGGGATGGCGTATCGTTGCAGAATGCTGTGGTAGCCATGCTGGTTAAGTGTGCCTTGAATTCGTTGTTACCAGCAACGAACCTCCACACCATCACACCTCCATCATCCGTTCACCTACTCTGCGTCTCACAAAGACACGGCGGTTGGAACCAAAAATCTCAAATTTGGACTCATCAGACCAAAGAACAGATTTCCACCGGGTCAAATGTCCATTGCTCGTGTTTCTTGGCCCAAGCAAGTCTCTCAAGTCCTTTAGTAGTGGATTCTTTGCAGCAATTTAAAGCAGTCTCCTCTGAATAGTTGATGTTGAGATGTGTCTGTTACTTGAACTCTGTGAAGCATTTATTTGTGCTGCAATATCTGAGGCTGGTAACTCTAATGAACTTATCCTCTGCAGCAGAGGTAACTTAAGGTCTTCCTTTCCTGTGGCTCTCCTCATGAAAGACAGTTTCATCATAATGCTTGATGGTTTTTGCAACTGCACTTGAAGAAACATTCAAAGTTCTTAAAATGTTCCTTATTGACTGACCTTCATGTCTTAAAGTAATGATGGACTGTCGTTTCGCTTTGCATATATGAGCTGTTCTTGCCATAATATGGACTTTGTCTTTTACCAAATAGGGCTATCTTCTGTATACCACCCCTACAGTGGCTTGCAAAAAGTATTCACCCCCTTGGTATTTCTCCTATTTTGTTGCCTTACAACCTAATAATTATAATGTTTTTTAGGTTTTTTTTTATCATTTGATTTACACGACATCCCCTGAATGCCCATCTGCTAGCCGCAGCCGCAAGCTGTCTAGAGCATATCGGACTGTTTCTTGCACTGAGGCTAGGAAAGGCTGTCACCCCCGATAAATCCACGATAATTGAGAATTTCAACAAGCATTTTTCTACAGCTGGCCATGCTTTCCACATGGCTACCCCTACCCCGGTCAACTGCCCTGCACCCCCCCACAGCAACTCGCCCAAGCCTCCCCCATTTCTCCTTCACCCAAATCCAGATAGCTGATGTTCTGAAAGAGCTGCAAAATCTGGACCCCTACAAATCAGCAGGGCTAGACGATCTGGACCCTCTCTTTCTAAAATGATCTGCCGAAATTGCTGCAACCCCTATTACTAGCCTGTTCAACCTCTCTTTCGTAACGTCTGAGATCCCCAAAGATTGGAAAGCTGCCGCGGTCATCTCCCTCTTCAAAGGGGGAGACACTCTAGACCAAAACTGCTACAGAACTATATCTATCCAACCCTGCCGTTCTAAGGTTTTCGAAAGCCAAGTTAACAAACATATCACTGACCATTTCGAACCCACCGTACCTTCTCCTCTATGCAGTCTGGTTTCCGAGCTGGTCATGGGTGGACCTCAGCCACGCTCAAGGTCCAAAACGATATCATAACCGCCATCGATAAGAGACAATACTGTGCAGCCGCATTCATCGGCCTGGCCAAGGCTTTTGACTCTGTCAATCACCACATTCTTATCGGCAGACTCAACAGCCTTGGTTTCTCAAATCCCTGCCTCGCCCGGTTCACCAACTACTTCTTTGATAGAGTTCAGTGTGTCAAATCGGAGGGCCTGTTGTCCGGACCTCTGGCAGTCTCTATGTGGGTGCCACAGGGTTCAATTCTCGGGCCGCCTCTCTTCTTTGCATACATCAATGACGTCGCTCTTACTGCTGGTGTTTCTCTGATCCACCTCTACGCATACGACACCATTCTGTATACTTCTGACCCTTCTTTGGACACTGTGTTAACAAACCTCCAGACGAGCTTCAATGCAATACAACTCTCCTTCCGTGGCCTCCAACTGCTCTTAAATGCAAGTAAAACTAAATGCATGCTCTTCAACCGATCGCTGCCCGCACCTGCCCGCCCGTCCAGCATCACTACTCTGGACTGTTCTGACTTAGAATATGTGGACAACTACAAATACCAAGGTGTCTGGTTAGACTGTAAACTCTCCTTCCAGACCCACATTTAGCATCTCCAATCCAAAATTAAATCTAGAATCGGCTTCCTATTTCACAACAAAGCATCCTTCACTCATGCTGCCAATCATACCCTCGTAAAACTGACTATCCTACCGATCCTCAACTTCGGCAATGTCATTTACAAAATAGCCTCCAACACTCTACTCAACAAATTGGATGCAGTCTATCACAGTGCCATCCGTTTTGTCACCAAAGCCCCATACACTACCCACCACTGTGGCCTGTACACTCGTTGGCTGGCCCTCGCTTCATACTCGCCAAACCCACTGGCTCCAGTTCATCTACAAGTCTTTGCTAGGTAAAGCCCCGCCTTATCTCAGATCACTGGTCATCATAGTAGCACCCAACCGCAGCACGCGCTCCAGCAGGTATATTTCACTGGTCACACCCAATGCCAATTCCTCCTTTGGCCGCCTTTCCTTCCAGTTCTATGCTGCCAATGACTGTAACAAACTGAAAAATCACTAAAGCTGGAGACTCATATCTCTCTCACTAACTTCAAGCACCAGCTGTCAGAGCAGCTCACAGATCATTGCAATTGTACATATCCCATCTGTAAATAGCCCATCCAACTACCTCATTCCCATATTGTATTTTTTTCTTTTTTTTGCTTGTTCGCACCCCAGTATCTCTACTTGCACATTCATCTTCTGCACATCTATCACTCCAGTGTTTAATTGCTATATCGTAATTACCTCGCCACTATGGCCGATTTATTTCCTTACCTCCCTTATCTTACCTCATTTGCACACACTGTATATAGACTTTTTCTACTGTATTATTGACTGTATGTTTGTTTATTCCATGTGTAACTCTGTGTTGTTGTATGTGTCAAACTGCTTTGCTTTATCTTGGCCAGGTCGCAGTTGTAAATAGAACTTCTCAACTAGCCTACCTGGTTAAATAAAGGTGAAATAAAATTTTAAAAAACAAATGTCAATGCCACGTAAGAAGTTCTTAGGAAAGATATTTACGAAGTTCCTAAGAAAACGTTGAATTCCTAAGAACATTTTGAGGAATTGCACTTACGAACTTCTTTTTTTTTCTTAAAGATGTTACTTTTTAGTTGTGTATTGTGAATCCGGCCCCTGGTGTCTAGGGAATAATCTTTCCTGGACCAAGAACTTCCCATTTGAATCGATTGCAGTTGTGGGTGCTTGTCTGGGTGGAGCAGACTGGGAAGCTGGTATTCTGACCTGGGCTGGAGCAGAGTAGGAGGCTGGTAGGTTGATCTGGGCTGGAGCAGACTGAGAGGCTGGTAGGTTGAACTGGGCTGGAGCAGACTGGGAGGCTGGTGCAGTGTCATCAGGCTGTGTGGTAGAGGCCATGATGGTTATGCTGGTCTCAGGTTCTGTCTGTGTTGTACCAATTTTGTGGACTTGTTCTCTAGATGCAGAGAACATAATGACTAGCTGCTGGTTGAGGGTGTCAATGTACCTCTTTCTCTCTACTCTAGCTCCTCTCTTGTTGTGTTCAGATGGTCTCTGAGGTCATCATTTGTCTGACTCAGTTTCTCCATTCTGCTTTCTAATTTAGCAATAGATGCTCTGCTCTCCTCTCTGAACTGTTTAATTACTTCTTTTGGTTTCTGGACTGTGTCATCCTCTTGAAGCTTGTTCTCTCTGAGTTCTTTGACCTCTGCTTCTTGGTGTTGTAGGCATGTTCTTCACTCTGTCTGCTGTAGGTAGAGGGACACTGAAAGCTTCTTGCTAGGTCACAGAGGCTGTTGGGGTTGTTGGAGCCTGCTTTTCTGCATCTCCCTCCTTTATTTTTTCTTCAACTTCTGAGATGAGTTCAGCTTCTACTTTTATGGTAGCAAACACATTCTCAAAAGCCCAGAGGCTTGAATCATTGCCTTGTATCAATACAGTTCCAGTATTGTATAAGTTGACTGTTTGATGTGTTGCTCTGGTCAGCTTCAAAAATGCTGATCTGACAACCTTGGCTGATGCCTCTCTTTTTTGAGAAAGGAAATGGTTGCAAATAACCCTTTTCCATATGTGCCATTTTGCAACTGGCAAGATCTGCAAACATGCATTCATGGTCCTGTTCCGTCATCAAACCTTTCAAACTTTTCTTAGCTTTCTCTGTCTGGATGTCTGGTTGGTAAACAATTTCCATAGCAATGCTGGTGATGTTGGCTACAATGTTGCAATAGAAGCCTACCTTTTTCAAAACAGTGTTGTTTCTTGTATTATTGTCTCTAGTGTCTTTTAGATAACTGTTTTACTTTGATGTCCTTTGTCTTCTGTCCTTCTTTTGTCTTTCTATTGTGTTGTAAACTAGCATTTTTTTTTGTTAGCTAGCTTCCCAGCTGGCAATGAGGAATCGGCCCAGAAGTGGCCCCCTTCCGGGGAGCCGGAACTGATTGAATCGGCCTGGAATCGGGTGTCGGACTCGGCCCGGAATCAAAATGAATGACTGCCCAGAATCGACCCAAGTACATCGGGCCGTTTCTGTCTACAAGAATTCAGCCGACTTTGCCGGCATCTTACCAGAATCCCCCCAGAAGCGGCCCGATGCAAATTTAGATTAATGTATACAAAATTACACGATTTGGTAATTTTAAATATTACTATACATTTTATACATACAAATTATACCCATCCACAAAAAAACATTTTGTGTCAGAGAAAACACCATACACCTGGTGACCGTGTGAGCGTGCATGCACCTAGCCCGCCACAGGAGTCGCTACAGCGCGATGGGACAAGGACATGCCGGCCAAACTCTCCCCTAATTCGGACTACGCAGGGACAATTGTGTATCGCCTCATGGATCTCCCGGTCGCGGCTGGCATGGGTCTCGAACCAGCATCTGTAGAAATGCAGTGTCTTAGACCGTTGCGGCACTCAGGAGGTTCCATCCACAAAGTTTTTAATGCTTATCAACTGCACAATGTATCAAAATACTAAAATACTACACAAGACTTAAAGAATTTCATTTAAATGTCATTTGTATTTTACGGTCACAGAAACAATTAGGTAAATATGGAAAAATAAATAAATAATGAAATGTAATCATGTAATCATCTGCCAGAGAGTAGCCCAAATTGGCCCGAGACCCAAATAATATATAATTCGGGACAGAAAACTTTCACCGGAATCGGCCCAAGCCCCAAGAAATACATTTGGGCCAGATAACTCACACCGGAATCGGCCCGAACTCAATCCCTGCATCCTAGCCATAAGTAATACTGCCGAAGGTGGCCCAGACTCGGGCCACATGACGTCTGCTGAGTCTGACTCCGAGTGCCCGACTCTCAGCTGGAATCGGCCCAGATCCACTGTGCTAGCTGGGTTGCTTATTTTAGGAGTCTCTAGCAACTGCTTAGCAACTGGTAAACAATCCAGCTAGCTAAGCTAACTGCACAATTTTATAAAAATAGGCATATCTTAATTTGTTGCTTGTTTTGTGTACCATTCAGTATTGCAGTTTTCTTTTGTTTTTTTCCAAATGTACTTCACTCTAAATACCATGTACATTTTCAATATTTGTAGGAGCTCATTTTTTTTCAGCAGCTGCTGCTCAATTTGGATCTCTCACTCTGCTTTGTAACTTAATTTATGCCTTGTATGTGAATCTATTCCTTTGACAAAGTAATTAAATACACAATATTCAGAATTCCATTCTCAGACATTTCTTCATGGCCTATTACTGTAACGCAACCATAGTCATCTTGCATTTTGCTATTTATCTTATGGAGTCTGATAAAGATGATTCATTTACTGGGCTAATTGCTTAGTCTTATTACGAGTCACATGTGAGGTATTTATAATATCATACTGTACATGGTAATATATTACGGTCCACAACATGTTTGTCTCTGACACAAAGTGTTTGTGTCCTGGGTGGCGTCCTGGTAATACTATTGCATAGTTGTTGATGAAGTTCACCACTCGCAGCAAGTCCACATATGCTTGCTTGGGCCAGCTCTCTTTTTGACGGGAGGCATTAGACCCTTCTCCTTGTATGAGTGCTGGAGGAGAGTCAGGCATGTTCTACTGATGCTGAAAGAAATTCTAGATACTAACGTTACACACACTTTATACATGTAAGTTAATGTTAGTTAGCAAGCCAGCCATCTAACCTCCGCTAACGTTAGCTAGCTAACAGCAAGCTTTAACTTAGGGTCTTTTGTTTAGACATGTAACGTTAATGTTGGCTAGCTAAAAAATGAACTAAAATCCCAATCCATAGAGTAACGTTAGCAAGCCAGCCTTCGAACTCCAGCTGAATAGCTAACAGCAAGCTTTAACTAGCAATACAAACCGATTGTCATAGCTAGCTGAAGTTACCCAAATATATTAGGTTCAATGTTAGATTCTTACCTGTATACATGTATGAAAGCTTCACGGCAGACTGCAACCCCTTTTATTAAATAAGACGTCCTGTGTCTTATTGCTTCTACCAGACATTCCACTTATTTCAAAACTCGGTCAACAACACTGTTGATTGTCGCCGTTTCTTCTCCATCACTGTCATCAGAACACTCTACAATGTCTTCTTCAATTAAAATGTTTTTACCTAAATCAGGGATTTCCTCATCGTCTGATTCATTTTCAGAGTCAGAGCGAGTCAGCATGGCACGATCTTCCTCCAGAAAGTAGTCCATCACAACTTTTTCCCACTGACCTTTGTTGATAGCGCCGGATAAATTCAGGGCAGCAATGTTATTGAGAGCAGTAGCAACATATTTGCAGTTCTCCATGGCTAACGTTATATCTTTCAAAAAAACTGCAGTAGAAAGGATTATCTACGCATTACGAGCAGCTCATTTTATAGACACAAGATGCAACACCGCAGACCAATCCAAACTCATCTCTCAGAATGTCCAGCCCACTCATTGTCTCAGCCAATCATGGATAGCAGGAAGGTTGCTGGCTCTCTCTGTGGCTAAACCAAATAGGTTCATAATTGAACAATTTTGTTCATATTTACAGATGACATACAAGTTTGATTTGAAGGCACATGAAAGTTGACATGTTCGAGAAGGCATTTCTGCCCCAAAACGCATTTTGATAAAAATAATAAGTTCAAAAGGCTCTCCTGTGAAGTTGTGTCTTGAGACATACACCTAGTTTCCTGAATCAGGTCACATTTGCTGCAATTTTCCACTTGGCTGTATTGGGGGAAATGTCCCTTCAGGTTAAGGCAGGCTAGCATGTTCGCCTGACTCCTTAAATCACTCCTTTTATTAACTGTGAGACCTTTGCCAAGAATTTGTTGTTGAACGTTCAAACCTTCATTTGCAGTGTGCTCCTGGGGAAAGCGCCAGACCCTCAGATTGTTGTTGATGTCTGTTATCTACCCCCCCAACTACTGTACTACTATTGCTATCATATCCAATCATTCCAAATCTACCTGAATTGCCTATGGGGTATAACGGTAAGGGGTCAATGTGGAATTAGGTTATTCAATATTGGAATGTGTCATAGAGAACGTCTAGGGAGAACCTTGCTTGTGAATCCATTAACCTCCACTGTCCTCCAAGAGGACCTAGGGGTTTGACTGCCTGCTTGGGATGTTCAAAGGTCCCCAGTCTGGAAAAGCCATCCATGACGTGGGAGGAAAGGGAACACGGTGTTCTTTAGTGTCACTTTCTTCAGATTTAAACGTGTCTCTAGTACAACACTCCATAAGCGCCACCTCGTCTGATTGTTTTTCCGTGATTAGCTAATGTTTGCCAAATGTTACCTTGGAGAGTTCACGCTGTGTTGCGAAGCCTAATATTGTGCTTTGCACACTGGAAGTTAAAGCTTACGGGTGGTTTCACATTAGTGGAGGCTCCTAAGAGGAAGGGGAAGAACATCCTCAATGAATTTCATAAAAATGTAAAGCATTTAAAAATGTCTCCTTTTAGATAAAACTACTCTAAATATAATCACGTCATCAAATAATTGATTAAAACACACTATTTTGCAATGAAGGTCTGCAGTAGCCTCAACAGCACTCTGCAGGGTAGCACCATTCTGTAACGGCTTACTGTGCTGTTAAGTTTGCTGATGACAATGCCTTGATCAGCCTGTTGCATGATGATGAGGAACACCATGGCCCGGTCCTAAATTACTTTGTAGAGTGGTGTGACGAATCACACGTGTTGCTTAATATGAACAAGACCAAAGAGATGTGCATAGACTTCAGGAAGCACACAACACCTACAGTTGAAGTCGGAAGTTTACATACACTTTGGTTGGAGTCATTATAACTCGTTTTTCAACCACTCCACAAAGTTCTTGTTAACAAACTATAGTTTTGGCACTTTGTGCATGACACAAGTAAAACTATAGTTTTGGCACATCTACTTTGTGCATGACACAAATAATTTTTCCAACAATTGTTTACAGACAGATTATTTCACTTATAATTCACTGAATCACAATTCCAGTGGTTCAGAAGTTTACATACACTAAGTTGACTGTGCCTTTAAACAGCTTGGAAAATTCCAGAAAATGATGTAATGGCTTTAGAAGCTTCTGATGATAATTTACATCATTTGAATCAATTGGAGGTGTACCTGTGGATGTATTTCAATGCCTACCTTCAAACTCAGTACCTCTTTGCTTGACATCATGGGAAAATCAAAAGAAATCAGCCAAGACCTCAGAATTATTTTTTCCACATGTCTGGTTCATCCTTGGGAGCAATTTCCAAACGCCTGAAGGTACCACGTTCATCTGTACAAACAACAGTACGCAAGAATAAACACTATGGGACCACGCAGCCATCATACCGCTCAGGAAGGAGGCGCGTTCTGTCTCCTAGAGATGAACGTACTTTGGTGCCAAAAGTGCGAATCAATCCCAGATCAACAGCAAAGGACCTTGTGAAGATGCTGGAGGAAACAGGTACAAAAGTATCTATATCCACAGTAAAACGAGTCCTATAACGACATAACCTGAAAGGCCGCTCAGCAAGGAAGAAGCCACTGCTCCAAAACCACCATAACAAAGCCAGACTACGGTTTGAAACTGCACATGGGGACAAAGATTGTACTTTTTGTTTGGAGGAAAAAGGGGGAGGCTTGCAAGCCGAAGAACACCATCCCAACCGTGAAGCACGGGGGTGGCAGCATCATGTTGTGGGGGTGCTTTGCTGCAAGAGGGACTGGTGCACTTCTCAAAATAGATGGCATCATGAGAAGGAAAATTATGTGGATATATTGAAGCAACATCTCAAGACATCAGTCAGGAAGTTAAAGCTTGGTCACAAAGGGGTCTTCCAAATGGACAATGAGTGGCCATCACAAAGCCCTGACCTTAATCCCATAGAGAATGTGTGGGCAAAACTGAAAAAGAGTGTGCGAGCAAGGAGGCCTACAAACCTGACTCAGTTACACCAGCTCTGTCAGGAGGAATGAGCCAAAATCCACCCAACTTATTGTAGGAAGCTTGTGGAAGGCTAACTGAAACGTTTGACCCAAGTTAAACAATTTAAAGGCAATGCTACCAAATAGTAATTGAATGTATGTAACCTTCTGACCCACTGGGAATGTGATGAAAGAAATAAAAGCTGAAATAAATCATTCTCTCTACTATTATTCTGACATTTCACATTCTTAAAATGAAGTGGTTATCCTAACTGACCTAAGACAGGTAATTTTTACTAGGATTAAATGTCAGGAATAGTGAAAAACTGAGTATAAATGTGTTTGGCTGAGGTGTATGTAAACTTCCAACTTCAACTGTATATACTGCATTCTATACTATTCTAATGTATCTTAGTCAACTCCGCTCTGAGATTGCTCGTCCACATATTTATATATTCTTAATTCCAATCCTTACTTAGATTAGTATGTATTCGATATATGTTGTGAAATTGTTAGATATTACTTGTTAGATACTGCTGCCCTGTCGGAACTAGAAGCACAAGCATTTCGTTACACCCGCAATAAGATCTGCTAGACACGTGTATGAGACCAATACAATTTGATTTGATTTGTCTGCTAAAGTAACAAGCTTACAGCCTATGGCATGGAGTATAGCTAGATAACATTCAGTTGGCCAACTCATATTCTGTTCTTCTGAAATACATTTTCTTCATATCATAATGCTTCTTTAAACCTGCCTAAAATTATTAATGGATTTATTGTGATGGTGTATATTACATTGATTTATTCTACTTTTTAAAATGTAGATGTTCCAAAGGCGAGCATCAGTGTCTTGTATGTGTACAGTGAAAACATGTTTTAGAAATGTTTGCACATTTATTACAAATGTAATACTGAAATATCTCATTTACATAAGTGACTATTATTTGACCCTGCTTGTCATCTATAAACGTTTGAAAATCTTGAAGAACAATCTGGCCTTAATGGCCATGTAATCTTATAATCTCCACCCGGCACAGCCAGACTGGCAATCCCTCAGAGCCTGGTTCCTTCCTAGGTTCCTGCCTTTCTAGGGAGTTTTTCCTAGCCACCTTTTTTCTACGTCTGCATTGCTTGCAGTTTTGGGTTTTAGGCTGGGTTCTGTATAGCACTTTGTGACGTGCTGATGTAAAAAGGGCTTTATGAATACATTTGATTTGATATTTACACCCCTGAGTCAAAACATGTTAGAATCCCCTTTGGCAGCAATTACAGCTGTGAGTCTTTCTGGGGAAGAGCTTTGCATGAATCCAACATATCAAATATAAATTTGTAGAAAAACGCAAATTAAAGCCAGACTAAAGTGAAAAACTCAACAGAAGCAGACGGGTGTAGCAATCAGAGCAAGGTGGTTGGACAGGACTAGACAGGCAGAACATTGTCTGTATATTTGTAAGATAGTCCAAATCTCCAATCATCTTAGCTGACTACTCTACTACCACATATCTACAATACAAAATCCATGTGTACGTGTGTGTAGAGTGCGTCTGTTAGCATGTGTATGTGCATGCATGTGTCTGTGCCTGTGTGCGTCTCTTCACAGTCCCTGCTGTTGCATAATGTGTATTTAAAAAAATCTGATTCTTAAATCTGATTCTACTGCTTGCATCAATTACCTGATGTGGAATAGAGTTCCATGTAGCCGTGGCTCTATGTAGCACTGTACGCCTCCCATAGTCTGTTCTGGATTTAGGGATTGTGAAGAGACCTCTGGTGGCATGGGGGTACGCATGGGTATCCGAGCTGTGTGCTAGTAGTTGGTGCATTCAGCATGTCAACACTTGTTACAAAAACAAGTAGTGATGAAGTCAATCTGTCCTCCACTTTGAGCCATGAGAGATTGACATGTATATTATTAATGTTAGCTCTCCGTGTACATTTAAGGGCCAGCCGTGTTGCCCAGTTTTTTTTTGTAAGTTCTCCTTTGTGGCACCTGACCACATGACTGGACAGTAGTCCAGGTGGACAAAACTAGGACCTGTAGGACCTGCCTTGTTGATAGTGTTGTTAAGGCAGAGCAGCGCTTTATCATGGACAGACTCCCCATCTAAGCTACTGTTGCATCAACATGTTTTGACCATGACAGTTTAGTCACCTCTGGCTCAATTTCCACATTATTCATGAAAATATTTAGTTGAGGCTTACGGTTTAGTGAATGATTTGTCCCAAATACAATGCTTTAAGTTTTTGAAATATTTAGGACTAACTTATTTCTTGCCACGCATTCTGAAACTGACTGCAGCTCTTTAAGTGTTGCAATGATTTCACACACTGTAGTAGCTGACGTGTATAGTGTTGAGTCATCCGCATACATAGACACTCTGGCTTTACTCAAAGCCAGTGGCATGTCATTAGTAAAGATTGAAAAAAGTAAGGGGCCAAGACAGCTGCCCCTGGGGGATGCCTGATTCTACTTGGATTATGTTGGAGAGGCTTCCATTAAAGAACACGGTCTGTGTTCTGTTGGACAGGTAACTCTTTATCCACAATGTAGCAGGGGATGTAAAGCCATAACACATGTTTTCCCAGCAGCAGACTATGATCGATAACGTCAAGCCGCACTGAAGTGTAACAAAACAGCTCCCACAATCTTTTAATCATCAATTTCTCTCAGCCAATCATCAGTAATTTGTGTAAGTGCCGTGCATGCTAAATGCCCTTCCCTATAAGCGCGCTGCAAGTCTGTAAATTTGTAAAATTGAAAACCATTGAAGACTACATGCAGAAAAGGTGTGCTATTTTTATTTAAGCAATATGATTGGCATTTCATTCAAGCACCACTACGCTTCCACGAGTCACAACTTCTCAAGCAGTACAGAAGTTGATAGCTATGGTCACACAGACACGTGAGCTATCCTGAGCAAAAAAAAGAGCTCTACTCGCTGAGCTCATTTATTTTAGGGAAAGTGATTTACAAAAGTAAACCTTCAATAGTGAACATACTAGCAATATGCTTGCTACTGTTGATAGTTTGCAAAAAGAAAATTACAAAAATAATCTGTAACATTTGTCTTGGCTAGCCTACTGTAGCCAGGTCAAAATATATTCCTTTGTTGCCACAGCGCCAAGATGGTAGTCTTGGATGATTTACTCCTGTACATTTATTACTTATTCACTGTTTTAGGTGTTCAACTTAGGAGTCTGATTTAAGAATAGATTACCTTGATCTCATAATTTTGGACTTCTTATAAAGTCTCCAGCAGATCAAGACTGCCCTGAGTAAGGAGCTTGAAAATTGACTGATTAAACAAGGAATACATGGTAGAAAGTGGTAGAAAACGCAGTGGTCTAAGGGACTGCATCACAGTGCTAGCTGTGCCACTAGAGATTCTGGGTTTGAGTCCAGGGTCTGTTGCAGCCAGCCCCGACCAGGAGACCAATGGGGCGGTGCACAATTTGCCCAGCGTCATCCGGGTTAGGGGAGGGTTTGGCCCATTAGGGGAGTGATGTCCTTGTCCCATCGTGCACTAGCGACTCCTGTGGTCGGCCGGGTGCAGTGCATGCTTACACGGTTGCCAGGTGCACAGTGTTTCCTCCGACACATTGGTGCGGCTGGCTTACGGGTTAAGTGGGCATTGTGTCAAGAAGCAGTGCGGCTTGGTTGGGTTGTGTTTTGGAGGATGCACGGCTCTCGACCTTTGCTTCTCCCTAGTCCGTACAGGAGTTGCAGCGATGAGACAAGACTGTAACTACCAATTGGATACCACTGGAGAGAGACTATTACCCATAACGCGAGGAAATAAACTTGTTCACCGAAGTTGGACAGGAAACAAACTAATAGTACTCCTAAGGTCATAGTATGCAATTGTCATGTAATTTCTAAAGAGAGACTGTTGATTCTTCAAACAACAACTTTATTATAAGATTTGCAAAAATGGAGCGGTTAAACTTAGGGAGTAGCGGCGCGAAATGTAAGGCGCCAAATTTAAATTCCAAAAGTTGAATTATTAAACATTCATCAATATACAAGTGTTGCATAGTCATCAAAAGCTCTGCTCCTTGGCAATATCACAGCGTTGTCAGATTTCAAAAAGGTTTTACGGCGAAAGCACAACATTTGATTGTTTGAGGATAGCATCTCATATATTTTCCACATTAGCATAAATTCATATCCAGCGCGGGTCACACAAAACCCATATAAGAGCTAAAAAATATCACTTACCTTTCAAAGAACTTCTGCTGAGGGCTTCCCAAGTGTCCAACGAAGACATCCAATGGTTCTTTTGTTAGAAAAAGTAATTTATTATATCCATAAATCTCCGTTTGGTTGGCGCGTTATGATCAGAAAATCCACCGTTGAGTCGCCCATTGAACCGTGAAGAGAACACGTTCAAATTATACCTATAAACTTTCTACAAACAAATCAAACATCATTTTTAATGTATCCTTAGGTATCCTTTTATGTATATTTACTGTAATATTTCAACCGGACGATAACGTGAACAATAGGAAAGGAAAATAAAGTGGTCCCTTCACTACTTCCTCTTCCTATCCGTTCTGCTTAGTGCTAGACCTTCCAGACTCTGTATAAAGACTGTTGACATCTAGTGGAAGCCATAGGTACTGCAGTCTCAGTCCTAGATAAAATAGAAATGAATAGGCAGATGGAGAAGAAGGTCATGTACAAAAACAACTGCAAATCCGGATGGATTTTCCTCAAGTTTTCGCCTGCTATATCAGTTCTGTTATACTCACATACATTATTTTAACACTTTTAGAAACTTCAGAGTGTTTCCTATCCAATAGTACTAATTATGTGCATATCCTATTTTCTGGGCCTGAGTGGCAGGCAGTTTACTTTGGGCATGCCAGACTCTCCAAAACCGTCACCTCTGCTGCCGCTCCCTAAGAAGTTAACAATCACTCAATAGAGCAGAGCCCAACGAACAGAGTTGGCTCTCTACTTTTATAGAGAGTACAACCTCTTTGTCTTAGTGGCAGTTGAGCATATGTGTGGAAAAAAGCGCGGAACATAGTATAAAAGGCGATTGGTTTGTCTGTGCAGATCAAGATATCCCAAGGTTGATAGCACGAGGGCTCAACCCTCTAACTCCGTTTGTTACAGTCCACACTATAATGTGCTCCTTCCTGCAAGTTTCCATACAGCTGACTTGCAGAGTAAAACCACGGGATGTGTCACGTGCTGTGGCCGTACCCAAACAGATCTTAGCTATACGCCCAGTCTTGTGACTAAGTCACACAAAGACAAGTTGTATCAGCTTAGAAAAAAAACACTAGCATATAACAAGACAATTCTCTAAGCAGTAAAACACGGGATAGCATGAATAATTTTGCCATTTTCCCCGACACAATCTACAGTCACTGGTAAACAAGTTGGATGAATTTCAACCAATCCTCCTGTCAGAGTGGGCTGAAATTGCTGCTGTGCCACAGGTATGGTTTGACCCAGATGTACCACCTGAAATCTGGGAAAATTATGGTTTCAACACCTACTCAAAACCAAGATAAGGTAAAAGGGGAGTTTGTATAAGAGAGGACATTTCTGCACACATGCTCCCATTCATAGAGGTACCACCTGAATTAGTGTTTGTGTCTAAGGCTTAGACTTAAACAATTCCCAAGTCAAGTTGGAACAATTATAACGTGTCAATCCAATTCAGATTATTAATTTATCCAACATCTAACAGACAGCCTTGACCCTATCAGAGCAAATTATGTTGATGCTGAGATCTTTATCATGGGTGATTTGTACCATGTTGTTGTGTCTGGACTATGCTCGTTAACATTCCAACTAGACAGAATGCCATCCTTGACTGTCATTACCAACCTTGAGGACTTTTATAGTACCCCTACAACAATGTCAATGATCATAATATGATAGTTATCACACCCAAGTCTCATTCTGTCACTAACACAGCCAGGAAAAAAGTAATTCAACCAATGAAAGAGTCAAGCATCCGAGTATGTGGTCAGTGGCTTTCCCTTCATAAATGTCCGGAAGTAACAAATGTGGCGAGCACACAGGAGAAAACAGTCAACTTCTATAATGCCCTGAATCACGCCATTGCAGCTTACTTCCCATAATAGGTAGTTAGGATGCCTGCACAGGATAAGAGGTGGATTTCACCTAGAATCAAAGAGCTGATAAAAAGCAAACAAAGTCTTCAGTGAAATTGACTGGCCTTCATGGTGCAATCTGAGGACCAAAACCCAGAGAGAGATCAAGGCAGCAATATCTACATTCTACCACACGTAACTCCAGAAAAACAAGAGGGAGAACCCAGCCACATGGGAAAGGGGATACCTAGTCAGTTGTACAACTGAATGCATTCAACTGAAATGTGTCTACCGCACCCCTCTGAATAAGAGAGGTACGGCGGCCTGCCTTATTCGACATTCACGTACCATCAAAATAAATCTCTGACCAGCAGTAAAAAGCTAATCTCCATCAAAGTTGACGGGCTTGTCTCAGACAACCATTCTGCCATTGTCAATGCTACAAATTATAAGTTTTCATCTGTCACCACATCATTACCACCACTAAACCTGTCAGACCTACCTGCAATTTTGCCAACTACGCCATTCCCTACTGTTGAACCTTGGGAAATGCACAGGAGGGTCAGTGGCAGATTTATCAGGGAATTTGCTGTTGAAACAAAACAAGATGAAGCTCAACCCAACAAAGTACAAGGTCATGTACACCTGTTTCAGCCACAATCCTGACTCCGCCATTATCCATCTTCGGCCACACACTTGAGGTGGTGTCCAGTGCCAAACCGCTCAGTGTAACATTCCAAGCCAACCTAAAATGGGACACACACATCTCCGACATTAGCACCAAAGGGAACTGAAGGCCACCCCTGAAGACCTACTGACAGTCTACACCTGCTTTGTCCATCCTGTGCTCTAGTACACCGCTCCAGTATGGCAACCAGGTCTCACAGCCCACTGACACAACAAACTTCCAATGACATGCAACCAAAATTCTCTTGGACCTCACCTACACCTCTTACGACACTGCATGCAATGACCTGGACAATGTAGAAAATAGTAAAAATATAGAAAAATCCTGGAATGAGTAGGTGTGTCCAAACGTTTGACTGGTACTTGCTTAATTAATTTGATTAATATTATGGCGTTTCTATTCTATGAAAAACGAAAAACCCTCTGGGTTTGTTTAGCTAAAGAATCCCTGTGGCGTGCGGACGGGAAACAGAAGAGCTCTCAGTAGGTGAATAAAAACATACAAGGGCCATTTTCTCAAAAGTTACAAGTTTATTAACTTTCAAAGCATAATTACTTTCTTACTGTTCCTCAACTGCAGTGTATGATATATAGTGTTCTAGCTCTGAGTCTCTACTTTTATTCAATATAAAAAAACACAATTTCAACTGTTGCTACATAGGACCGAATCAAGCCAGCCGGTCACATATTTGTATTGTATACTTGAGCTTGTCCTCAAAAGTGACCTCAGCAATTTTTCTAAACAGAATCAGGAGATTTTTATCTGTTTTGGAGTATGCAGCATTACTAGATATTGTTTATGGTCCTCTCATGACAAATAATAACTTTTGGGGTTTACGTAGTGTGAGAGTTCAGTGACACGACAGCACCCTCCTCAGGGGATAGGTACTCAGTATGAAGCCAATTAGTACACAGCTGGGCCCACTACTTGTTTTGTCTCTTCCTCTATATAGGTGTGCCAGGAGAGGAGCTGGTGGAAGATTGGGAGTAGAGACGGGGACCTGTGAGGATGTCGGCTTTTCCTACCTCAGAGAAAGTTTATGTGACCACTTATTCTGGTCTGTTCATTTTATGCCTCGCGCCTGTGTTAGGGTGCTTTGGACAAGCTGATCCATTCACAGTAGATTCCATTTTAAAACCCTGGATGGGAGACGAAAAGATAATGTAGATACATTCTCTAGTAGGAGGTGCTGCCCAGCCTATTTATTTTTCTGATAGTGGATATAACAAAGATCTGACGTTGTTTTAAAGGTAGAAATTCAATATTTTATACAAGTTTTATCTATGTTGAAATTGTGTTACCATGATGTTGATTTCAATCAGTTTGTGCCAGTGGCATGTTTGTGGCTGTGACTAAGCACTCAAAGGGTTAATGCCTGCTTGAGTCAGGAAGAGGGGTAGAGAGGAATATGCTGCTATCATGACATAAGGTGAGACCCAGATGCAGACACAGGAGGCAGATGGTTGGAGTCTTACAATGTTTATTAATCCAATAGGGGAAGGCAAGAGAATGGTCGTAGACAGGCAAAATGGTAAAAAAAAGGGCCAGTTTAGAGTCCAAAAGGTACCAAAGGGCAGGCAGAATCAAGGTCAGGGCAGGCAGGATGATCAGGCAGGTTGGAAAGTAGTCCAGAGTCAGGCAGGGGTCAGAACCAGGAGGACTATCAAAAAGAGAATAGCGAAAGGAGTACGGGAAAAACACGCTGGTTGACTTGACTAACATACAAGATGAACTGGCACAGAGAGACAGGAAACACAGGGATGAATGCACTGGGGAAAATAATCGACACCTGGAGGGGGTGGAGATTATAACAGGAACAGGTGAAACAGATCAGGGCGTGACAGCTGCATGTCTTGCTGCCCAGCACCGTGCAAAGCTGTTGCAATCCTTCCCAAATGAGAATGAGAGGAAACAGTATAGGATGGTTTCTCCCTGAATCACGCAGCCTGGAAGAGAATAAATCTGTGAGTGTATGTGTGTGCCCTGCATTCAAAACCTCTGCTATGATGACCTAGCAGCTCCCCATACTCCCCTGGGCAGAATATTATCTGCGAAAGCCATGCCTTTAAATGTAATCAGATCTAGGGAAGCACTCAGGCACATACTGTTTCCTTGATTGCCCAGCCTGGTCTCATAGACTAAATGTAAATCCAGAACACTCAAATTTGTATGATATGTTACATTTTGTATGGTTACATAAGGGTGGATGTATAATGTGAATGTCTAGGAACCCAAAGGTTGCAAGTTCGAATCTCATCACGGACAACTTTAGCATTTTATCTTATTAGCAACTTTAACTATATACTACTATACTTATTAGCTACTTTGCAACTACTTAGCATGTTAACTAACCCTTCCCCTAACCTTAACCTTAACTATTTTAGTTATCCTAGATTTAACCCTAACCCATAGCCTAGCTAATGTTAGCCAGCTAGCTAACGTTAACCACCAATCTAGAATTCGTAACATATCATAGGTTTTGCAAATTCGTAACATATAGTATGTTTTGCAAATTCGTGACATATACAACTAAATGTAATTCCTAACATATCATACAAAATGGGTGATGGACATCTACAAATCAATACATACCATATGAAACGTAACATGTCATACTAAATGGAGTGTCTCGGATTTATGTACAGAATAATACGAAATTCTCAGAGACCAGGTTGGATTGCCAGTTAAGAGCTATTTCTTAATTATTTATTATTTTTTGCTTCCGATGAGGTATTCATGTCTCCTTATCTTCAAAATGACATTTTATTTTCAATAATTCCAAACGGGTACCCAAACCTTATTATCTGAGGTTGTGTGTTTATCTAACAGTGTGTGGGTGTAAAGATAAGACAATCTTCTGCCCTTGATGGTGGGCTCTGAGTCATCAAAAGAGCACAGTGAATCACACATGCTAAATAATCGTTGTTATTTTTCATTTGAGCATCTGCGTTTGGAGGGTTACACAAGGTTCGTCCTGTTAGCCGGCAGGCTAATGCTTTGTGACAGATGACATTTTGTGGGTGAAAAGGTGGGCCTGTTTCTCTCGTTATGTTTCCAACAGAAAACCAGATGATGCACAATGTGAACATAATCCCCATCAACGCCAACCCAGATTTTCCCTGGTCTGTTTCACATCACTTGTTGTTGTGGAAAACTGTAAGAAGATGAACTAAAAAGGTAAAAGGAGGACAGCACAACTTCATTTATTATTTCCCAATAATGTTGGCTGTAAGGCCCCACATAATTAACACCTTCATAGCTGTTGCATAACAACTGTTGCATAACAACTGTAACAACTTCATTCTTCTGGGCTACAGCACCCAAACACGTTTTTACATCTCTTTGCATGGGTTCAGCACACCAGAAGATCCAGAGCACTAATTGCCCTTCAATATTAGCTATTGTTAAGCTATGTTCCCTTCCCCTTAGTTAATCCTCCATTTATTCTTAAAACCGTAATCTCAGCCACTTGTCCACATGGCATTCAAGAGGAGGAAAAATAAAAGGTAGGTGATGATCTGAAATAGATGGACGAGAGAGAGTCTGGGATAACCAGGCTGAGAGAGGGGATTATCAGCTTCGCCTGCATTGCTGCCCAGAATGGTGGCCACTCCGGGGGTCCTGAAGGCAAATTGACAGACGATCAGGTTTCCAGCTGGGCCATGATTGGAGGTCAAGCTACTGTAGCGGTCACTGCCAGATGCCCATCTCCATATCTGTTCTAGCTGTTCTCCTGTGCCGAAGCAGGACAGAGTGTTGTTTTCTGTAACACTGGAGGCTGATAAGGAGCTAGCTTGACTGGCCTATGGGGTTGGTCTGTTTCTCAGAGCTCTGTGAAGGCTCACTCAGAGCTCCCCACAGCTCAGTTTTCAACAAGAACTCATTCTTCATTAAGGGCTTTACTCATGTCACACCCTGATCTGTTTCACCTGTCTTTGTGGTTGTCTCCACTCCCCTCCAGGTGTTTCCCATCTTCCACATTATCCCCAGTGTATTTATACCTGTGTTCTCTGGAGAGGCTGCTGTTTATATACAGACTCTAAATCATTGGCCACTTTAATAAATGGATCACAAGTCGCTTTAATAATTCCACTTTAATAATGTTTACATATCTTACATTACTCATCTCATATGTGTATACTGTATTTTATACCATCTATTGCATCTTACCTATGCCGTCATCGCTCATCCATATATTTATATGTACATATTCTTATTCCATCCCTTTAGATTTGTGTGTATTAGGTAGTTGTTGAGGAATTGTTAGATTACTTGTTAGATATTACTGCACTGTCGGAACAAGAAGCACAAGCATTTAGCTACACTCGCATTAACATCTGCTAACCATGTGTATGTGACCAATAAGATTTTATTTTATTTGTTTGTCTGTTGCCAGTTTGTTTTGTTCGTCAAGCATACCAGCGTTTTCCACTTGCTCCTGTCTTTTTCTAGTTCCTGTACCTTGTCACACCACCCTGGAATATTGACCTATGCCTGCACTGACCCCGAGACTGTCTGCCGTTCTGTACCTTATGGACTCTGATCTGGATTACTGACCTCTGCCTGCCCTTGACTTGTCGTTTTGCCTGCCCCCTGTTCTAGTAATAAACTTTTGTTACTTCACTGTCTGCAGCTGGGTCTTCTTCTGAAACATGATAACTCAAGGCTCACTTAAAGCTCAGTTGGAGCTCACATAGAACTCAACCCTCCAAAAGAGCTTCAGTCCTCATTAAGAATTTCACCCATGACTGCTTAAATGCCTTCATTACCCTGTAAGACCATTATGCAAGCATTGGTAAGAGAAAGCACACACCCCTGCTGAAAACCCCCCCAGCATAGACCAGCATAATTTTCAAGCTGGTCCATGCTGAGCCGGGTTCAACAAGCAATGTGTAAGAAATAAGAAATAAAGTAACACATAATTAAAGAGCAGCAGTAAAATAAAAATAGCGAGGGTACCGGTACAGAGTCAATGTGCGGGGGCACCGGTTAGTCGAGGTAATTGAGGTAATATATACATGTGGGTAGAGTTATTAAAGTGACTTATGCATAGATAATAACAGAGAGTAGCAGCAGCGTAAAAGAGGTGGGGGGGGGGGCAATGCAAGTAGTCTGGGTAGCCATTTGATTAGATGTTCAGTAGTCTTATGGCTTGGGGGTAGAAGCTGTTTATAAGCCTCTTGGACCTAGACTTGACGCTCCGGTACAGCTTGCTGTGCGGTAGCAGAGAGAACAGTCTATGACTAGAGTGGCTGGAGTCTGACAATTGTTATGGTCTTCCTCTAACACCGCCTGGTATAGAGGTCCTGGATGGCAGGAAGCTTGGCCCCAGTGATGTACTGGGCCGTACGCAGTACCCTATGTAGAGGCTTGCGGTCAGAGGCCGAGCAGTTGCCATACCAGGCAGTGATGCAACCAGTCAGGATGCTCTCGATGGTGCAAAGCTATTGAAACATCTCATTTCCGACCTCCCAGATTGCAGTTCCTATGGCTTCCACTAGATGTCAACAGTCTTTATTCAAGGTTTCAGGCTTGTTTTGTGAAAAACTAACAAGTACATGTTGTCTTTTCCAAAAGTAGCACAAAGGCAAAAGTACTGTTTTGGCGCGTGTGATTGAGGGTGCGCTCTTCGTTCTTTTCCTTTCCTATTGAACATAGTTCTCTCTGTATGAAATATTATCGTTTATTTAGATCTTAGAGTACCTGAGAATTAATTCGAAATGTCGTTTGACTTGTTTGGACGAACTTTACCGGTAACTTTTTGGACTCTTTTGTCTGCATGTTGAACGAGTGGATTATTACCAACTAAACAGCATTTTTGGGATATAAAGAGGGACTTTATTGAACAAAACGACCATTCATGTTGTAGCTGGGACCCTTGGGATTTCAAACAGAGGAAGATCTTCAAAAGTAAGTGATTTATTTTATCGCTATTTATGATTTTGTGTCGCCTGTGCTGGTTTGAAAAATATGTTGACATGGGGCGCTGTCCTCAGACAATTGAATGCTATGCTTTCGCCGTAAAGCCTTTTTGAAATCTGACAACGCAGTTAAATTACCAAGATTATACGCTTTTGAATGCTGTAACACACTTGTATTTCCATGAATGTATTTATTTTCAATATGGCGCTCTGCAATTTCATCGGATGTTGTCGCAGCCCAAACAGGATAAACACAACTTTTCATCTCATAATGTTTTATATGGATTAATGGGTCGATAATACAAAGAAACAAGATGTTATTTTACCGTAATTGTCCTTGTCAGCCAATTAGTTAGTATTAGTGGGAATCTATTTACGTGTAGAGAATTTATGGAAAGATACAACTTTGAGGTTTCAAGCAAGGAATATATATAAGCTATACCTAGTGGGCTAAAATCTTTACTTCATAATAATGCATATTGTGGAATATCTCCTAATGTAAGTGATATCCAGGTGAATGGCATAGGTTTGCTAGATAAGAAATTCAACAATCGTTTATTAACTACTTAGGGAGTAGCGGCGCGCAGGCGGGCGCCAAATTCAAAATCCAAAAGTTGAATTATTAAACATTCATCAATATACAAATGTTGCATAGTCATCAAAATCTCTGCTTCTTGGCAATATCACAGCATTGTCAGATTTCAAAAAGGCTTTACGGCGAAAGCACAACATTTGATTGTTTGAGGATAGCACCTCATATATTTTCCACATTAGCATAAATTCATATCCAGCGCGGGTCACATAAAACCCATATAAGAGCTAAAAAATATCACTTACCTTTCGAAGAACTTCTGCTGAGTGCTTCCCAAGTGTCCATCTGTAACGTGGACGCTGAGGCCGAGTGAGAATCCATGTGCGGAAGTTTATTAAAGACAGTTACCAGAGACAAATACGAGAAGGCAGGCAGAGGGTCAAAACCAAAGTAGCAGTCAGATCTGTCGACATCCAAAGGGGAATTCCAAAAGGCAAAAGTGAGTAGGCAGACAATAGATCCAAGCAAAAACATCAGTCCAATCAGGTAACCAAAACAAAGAGAATAATCCAGATAATCGAAAAACAGAGAACCAGGCAGAATCAAACATAGAAGACAGGCAGGGAAAACAGGAAATAACGCTCGGTAAGGCAGGTAAACTGGCAATACTTTGCAATGAGTACAGGCATGGTTTCTGGCTAAATAGCAGTCAGACAGGAAATGAGTGCAGAGGAAGCAAAGGGAGTGGAGCACAGTCAGTACTCCGGCGAGGGCTCCCTCTGCTGGTTTGGCATTACAGAACCCCCCTCTCTAGGAGCGACTCCTGGAGCTCGACGTGGGCATCCCCGTGGTCGTGGTGCTGGTCGGTCGGGTCTGGCTCAATGAAATTCCTCAATGAGAGATGGATCCAAAATGTCCTGGGCAGCTACCCATGATCTCTCCTCAGGTCCATAACCTCCCAGTCCACCAGATATTGGAGCCGACCCCCTCTTCGTCTTGAGTCTAGTAACTCATTCACTTGATAAGCAGGAGTTCCATCAATGTCCAATGAAGGTGGTGGTTCTGGGGTCTCATGGCCAGGGTCAGCATTCGGGTGGACCGGTTTGAGGAGGGAGACATGGAAGGAGGGAGAGATACGGTAGTTAGCAGGAAGCTCCAATCGGTAAGTGACCTCATTAATTATTTTAAGAATCTTAAAAGGGCCAACATACCTTGGACTGAGCTTCCTGCTTGGCAGCCTTAACTTGATGTCCTTCGTCGAGAGCCAGACCCATTGTCCTGGTTGGTAGGGAGGATGTGGGCGATGTCGTCTGTTGGCCTGGAACTCCTGTGTTCTCACGGCCCACTGGAGACGGACGTGCGCCCTGTCCCACACCCTTTCGCTACGTCGAATCCAGTCGTCCACCGCTGGGACCGAGGAAGGTTCGCCAGACCACGGGAACAAGGGAGGTTGGAACCCCAGGACGCACTGAAAGGGGGTCAGGCCTGTGGATGTGTGCGTGAGAGAGTTCTGAGCATATTCGGCCCAGGGTAGAAACTCGGACCATCGATGTTGCTCTCGACTGCAGTAGGTTCGTAGATATCTGCTGATTTCTTGGTTGAGGCGTTCAACTTGGCCGTTGGCTTGAGGATGATATCCTGACGTGAGACTAACGTTGATGTCCAATTGTTTGCAGAAAGCTCTCCAGACTTGGGAAGTGAATTGTGTGCCCCGATCGCTGACAATATCTTCTGGGAGACCATATACTCTGAAGACATGGTGGAACAGGGCTTGGGCTGTTTCCATGGCGGTAGGTAATCCCTTTAATGTAATTAAGCGACAGGATTTGGAGAAAGGTCTATAATGACTAGAATAGTGGTAAAATTGTCTGAGGGAGGCATAATCGATGCAGGGCCTTAATCCTCCATCCTTCTTTTTGACAAAGAAGAATCTGGAGATGTAGATGGACAAATAAAACCTGAGTTCAGAGCCTCTGCAATATACCCCTCCATTGCTTGACGTTCGGGTCGGGAGAGAGGATAAACTTTTCCTTTGGGTGGCATGGCATTGGGAAGCAGATCGACAGTACAGTCCCAGGGTTGGTGTGGTGGTAGCTGCGTGGCCTTGGTTTTGCTAAAGACTTCAGAAAGATTGGAGTAATAGGCGGGGATGTTCACAGTCTTGAGGGTATCGGGACTTTCAATACTGGTTGTGAGACATGGTTGGGGCTTAGTGGGAAAGCAGTGATTGAAACAAAATGAGGACCAATGAGTCAGCTCACCATGATACCAGGAAATGTCAGGGTCGTGGATGGAGAGCCAGGGATGTCCCAGGATGATCTCGAGTTTGGGAGAGTCAACGATGTACAGTGTGATAGATTCCTGATGCAGCAAACCGACATTGAGTGTGAGAGTTTTTGTTTGATGAGTGATCCCCTCTCCAATGAGTGCATCATCGATGGCCTTGATCTTGATTGGTGGTGTGCATGGTTGAATGGGAATGTTATACTTGTGACAATGTCCTTATTAAATCAGATTCAGAGCGGCTCCAGAGTCGATCATCGCTGTCAATTCACAAGACAATGTGTCAGTCCTGAGAGTAATAGGTAAGGTAAATGATTTGTTATTGAGTAAGGAGAAATGTTTAATATTTACCCTGGGAACGGCTTGGGATTTGTGTGGACATCCTAGACTGCAATGGCCTGCCTCACCGCAGTAATAGCATAATTGATGTTGCCGACGCCTCTCCCTTTCCCCTTCAGAAAGTCGGGAGACGTTGAGTTGCATAGGTTCGTCGTGAGGGCGTGCCTCGATAGTGACTGGAATCTGTGAGTTGCTCTGATTTCCCCTGCTGCCCTTGCGTTTTGGAGCTTGTCTCATGAGGTTATAAATTTTGATGGCAAGAGTGACAAATTCAGAAAAGGAGGAGTCCTCTCCTTTACAAGCTAGTTCGGTTTGCAGTTCAGTGTTGAGACTACGGTGAAACATGGCTTTTAAAGCGATATCATTCCAGCCACTCTGTGCAGCCAGTGTTCTAAATTCAATAGCATAATCAGCAGCGGTGCGGTTACCTTGTGTGATGTTAATGATTTGTGTTGACACGTCCTTGCCTCCGGCGGGGTATTCAAACACTTCACGGAGTTGTTGGATGAACTAATCCACTGAATATCTGAACCGTGAATCAGAGTCCCAAACCGCTGCAGCCCAGTCGATAGCTCTCCCCGTTAACAGCGTCATTAAGGGATATTTTCTACAGGAAGTCTATTCCCTCTGCGATTTTTTGTTGAGCTTCATCATTTGATGTAAACTGGCGCCGTGCTTGGCTCACTCCACACAAATTTATGGTCACCAATAAAGTAAAGAAGATCTCCTTTAAGATTATCCAAAGATTATATCCGTGTAATAGCTTGATTTCTAAATATATACCTGATGTTACCAGTGAATGCAGTTCTTGTGAACTAGAAACTGAATCTATTGAACACTTATTCTGTCATTGTTTATATAGTGAAGTATTCTGGACTGATGTAAAACTATACCTTGGCTACAAAATGCATGCCACCATTGAAATAAGTTGTACATATTATTTTACTACAGTGATTCCACAATTGAACGTGAGTATGTCATAAATCTCTTTATTTTATTAGGAAAAATGTTCATACTCAAACAAAAATGTATGAAGAATAAGCCCCTTTAATGTTTTTATCTGATTTGAAAAACTATTTAGTCATTAAAACGTATACAAAACAAAATGTTAAAAAAATGCATTCGTAACATGTCTGTATTTGAATTGATATAATGTGGATTTGTATTATTTTTCGTTGACCACAGAAAAGACAAGCCCATCGCCACAGAGTCTCAGCTTCCCCAGCCCACCATTTGCCAGTATACCGACAAGCCCATCGCCACAAAGAGTCGCAGCTTCCCCAGCCCACCATTTGCCAGTATACCGAAAGAGGATAATTAATATTTTTTTCACTAATTGGTCTTTTGACCAATCAGATGAGTTCTGAAAAAGATCTGACGTGATTAAGACCAATTAGTGGAAAACATATCAGAATGAGCCTGCCTGTGTAAACGCAGCTAATTATTAGAATCAGGTGTGCTAGATAAGGGTTGGAGTGAAAACCTACAGGATGGTAGCGCTCCAGGAACAGGGAGAGCCCTGATGTTGAACCACCATAACATAAATACACTGCATGGCCAAAATCGAGCACACAGCCATGCAATCTCCATTGACAAACATTGGCAGTAGAATGACCCGTACTGAAGAGCTCAGTGACTTTCAACATGACACCGTCATAGCATGCCACCTTTCCAACAAGTCAGTTCATCACATTTCAGCCCTGCTAGAGCTGCCCCAGTCAACTGTAGGTGCTGTTATTGTGAAGTGGAAATGTCTACGAGCAACAATTGCTCAGGCGCGAAGTGGTAGGCCACACAAGCTCACAGAATGGGACCGCCGAGTGCTGAAGCGTGTGAAAATTGTCTGTCTGTCTGTTGCAACACTCACTACTGAGTTCCAAACTGCCCCTGGAAGCAACGTCAACGCAAGAACCGCACAATGGCTGGAGTGGTGTAAAGTTCCCTGTCAATGGACTCTGGAGCAGTGGAAATGCGTTCTCTGGAGGGATGATTCACGCTTCACCATCTGGCAGTCCGACAGACGAATATGGTATTGGTGGACGCCAGGAGAACGCTACCTGCCTGAATGCATAGTACTAACTGTAAAGTTTGGTGGAGGAGGAATTATGGTCAGTTTTTTATATAGTTCGGGCTAGGCCGCTTAGTTCCAGGAAGGGAAATCTTAAGGCTACAGCACACAATGACATTCTAGACTATTCTGTGCTTCCAACTTTGTGGCAACAATTTTGGGAAGGACATTTCCTGTTCCAGCATGACAATGCCCCCCATGCACAAAGCGAGGTCCATACAGAAATGGTTTGTCGAGATCGGTGTGTTAGACCTTGACTGGCCTGCACAGAGCCCTGACCTCAACCCCATTGAACACCTTTGGGATGAATTGGAACGCAGTCTGCGAGCCAAGCCTAATTGCCCAACATCAGTACCTCACTAATGCTCTTGTGGCTGAATGGAAGCAAGTCCCTGTAGCAATGTTCAAACATCTAGTGGAAAGCCTTCCCAGAAGAGTGGAGGCTGTTATAGCAGCAAAGGGGGGACAAACTCTATATTAATGTCCATCATTTTGGAATGAGATGTTTGACGAGCAGGTACTTTTGGCCATGTAGTTTATAGATATTTTCTATCAATCTTCAAAATGTGTCTGGCCTTACGGATTCACAGAATATATTTATGTAAGCTGTACTGGGTTCTGTAGCATTAAACAGATGCTAGACATTCAGACAACCAAATAATGTTTGTTAATTTGTCCATCTAAAATACAGGAGTGTAAACTATTTAATGCTAACTCAAGAGAACTGGGTATTCAACAACAATGTTATAGTTAAACAAAAAATTCTAAGAAATTGTATGAACAGTGTAGTACAGTTCAGTGTGTCTCAGGTGTAGAGACACACGTGCAGAGAACTGTAGATACAGATTGTTACACCAGATCATGTGATTTACCCAAAGACTTTTGCCGACATCTTGTCTATTTCATGTCTTCACTCATTGATCGAGACAGATGAATGTCCACCCCAAAGTGCTGCATGTCATGATGACAGAGACCTGTCTCAATCAATGAGTGAAGACTTGAAATGGACACGATGGTGGCGCACATACAGTGCATTCTGAAAGTATTCAGACTCTGTGACTTTTTCCACATTTTGTTACGTCACAGCCTTATTCTAAAATGTATTAAATATAATTTTTTCTCATCAATCTACACACAATATCCCATAATGACAAAACAAAAAAAGGTTTTTAGAAATAAAAATAAAAAACGGATATTTACATGAGTATTTACAACCTTTGTTATGAGACTCGAAATTGAGCTCAGGTGCATCCTGTGTCCATTGATCATCCATAAGATGTTTCTACAACTTGATTGGAGTCCACCTGTGGTAAATTCAATTGATTGGACATGATTTGGAAGGTACACACCAGTCTATATAAGGTTCCACAGTTGAACATGCATGTCAGAGCAAAAACCTGGCCAGGATTGTGTCGAGGCACAGATCTGGGGAAGTACCAAAACATTTCTGCAGCATTGAAGGTTCCCAAGAACACAGTGGCCTCCATCATTCTTCAATGGAAGCCGTTTGGAACCACCAAGACTCTTCCTAGAGCTGGCCACCCGGCCAAACTGAGCACTCGGGGGAGAAGGGCCTTGGTCAGGGAGGTGACCAAGAACCAGATGGTTACTCTGACAGAGCTCCAGAGTTCCTCTATGGAGATGGGAGGAACTTTCAGAAGGACAACCATCTCTGCAGCACTCCACCAATCAGGCATTTATGGAAGTGGCCACACTGAAGCCACTCCTCAGTAAAAGGCATATGACAGACCGCTTGGAGATTGCCAAAAGGCACCTAGAAAGACACTCAGACAATGAGAAACAAGATGGAGGAACCAGACTGAAACCTGATCGAACATCTCTGGAGAGACCTGAAAATATCTGTGCAGCAACGCTCCATATCCAATTTGACAGAGCTTGAGAGGATCTGCAGAGAGGAATGGGAGAAACTCCCCAAATACAGGTGTGCCAAGCTTGTAGCTTGATGCTTCAACAAAGAGTAAAGGGTCTGAATACTTATGTAAATGTGATATATTTTTTTTAATATTTATAAATTTGCAAACATTTCTAAAAACCTGTTTTTGCTTTGCCATTGTGGGGTATTGTATGTAGATTGATGAGGGAAAAAAAACAATTGAATACATTTTAGAATAAGGCTGTAACGTAACAAAATGTGGGAAAAGCCAAGGGGTCTGAATACTTTCTGAATGCAATGCACTGTACAGTTGGATTACTTGGAGGGAAAAAAATATTTATTTTAATTTAGAGAGTGTTTTCTAAATTCTGACTGATACCCTGCAACTGGACATAGACATTTTATGAGACTCCTGTTTCCCTGAATTGAGGACGAAGACGGCATTGCTGAGGTTGGTCAAATTCGCTTTGCTACAAAAAGTACATATCCTGTAATTCCCAGTAATGGATACCAAAAATCTTTTGTTAAATCACATTATCTGGTGTAACAATCTGTAGCTAAGATAACTGGTGATCAGCAGATGATGGTTGTGATGAAATTGCAATTCCAAAGAAACATACAGTAAATTCAGAGAATACTTGTAAAACTGTGGGATTACTGCCATTCAGCTCCCCATTAGTCATCTTCTTAAAATCCAGCACAGTGTCTAATCCTTCGAGAGGGATACGGTTCACGGGATACAGTTCTGCTACAATGACACACACAGGCAAATTAATTCTGCTTCTGTATCTACAATCCACTCCAGGAAGAAGCCCAGGCACTACACGGTATTGTCTGTAAGACAAAAATATTTATATAATTATACTCTATTGTACAGTTTGAAAAACAGTTGAATCGTGCAAGCATTGCATCAACAATAGGGTAGACTAGTTGAACATGCATACATGTGCAAAGGCCAGTGGTGATTTTAGCATGTAAAGCTTGGTGGGGGAAAAAAAAAGGGGAATGCATGCCAGCAAAGCCACTACACAAAAGCCACTACACAACACTAAACAATACATTAATTGCACTATAACGGTGTTATACCACTATAACGGTATAACAATATTTGATGATTACATTTCTCTAAAACAGGTTATAGGCTACAATAGAACAGTCAGAACAGTAGGTGAAATTAAGAGGGATAAATAGACCAAATTATTAGGGTGAGGCACATGGGCTACTAACTTACTACATACACTTAGTATAACTTTCTTAGCTACAGTATACATATCTCCCTGGCATAATGCATAATTTATGAAGCAGCATACAATACATTTTTGGAATTACATTGTTGTGCTCGGCTCACTTGAACAGGAAGGTGGCGCGGCGGTCCTCCGAGTTAACAGTTGTTTTGAGTGTGGCACAAATCATGCTTCACTTACAGCATGGCCAATGTTGAATGTTTATCATTTTATTGGAAAAGAGGAAAATAGCCCCTTAATCACAGATTTGGGACCACACAGCCACTGTCACTTATTCCTTCCAAACCACTCGTTGAATTTGCGATTTCCAACTTCTTGTGTAATGTTTATGTCCAATGGCCGATGAGCACCGATACGTTTTCTCTTCATTATTTCTCTTCACATGACAAGGATTAAAAAGGATTTGCCAGTAGATTGTCGACTTGATTGATAATGATGACTGCTAGCTAAGGTTGTGAAAGTATGACGTTGACATGATCAGTCCAATCAAAGCTACTGTACATGTAACATGATTTGACGTCATTTTATCTGTGGCCGATGACCTTGAGCCTTCTTGGATGGCCACTTCTATGGCAGCAGCCGAAGGGCCAGAATTTTCAAGGTCTGCTCTTACACTTGAAAGTGATGTAAAGTCCCCATGAGTGACAGAACACTGAGCCAATCACGGCGCAACGCTCCATATTTTCTGCTGGCTTGCCCCACCACCACAGAAAGCACTGAGCTAGGCTGAAACACCTGCATTTTGGAGCTGCATTACTCAAGAAAACAAAAAGAGACCATGTTTGTATGCAGCTTTATTAACTCAATTATATATATATTCTTTTTACATTGTTTGCAAACTGATATGTGGCATGTATTAATGCCACAATAACATGCAAAACAGGCAAGCCCAATTTTAAAACATTTTTAAAACAAAAAAATCCCACTGGCACAGGCACAGAGATTAAGTTTACAACAATATCTAGCCTAATAGAAAGAAATATGGCATAACCCTCAACCTTTGCACAGTGACTAGACCATACAAACTGTCTCTACCTATAGCCATGTCTATCAGGCATGCTAGGCAAATATGTTTTATAGTAAAAGCAGCTTCATCTTTAGAGATTTACAACAGTAAATTGTTGTGTTATTATTTCTCTTCACTATTTGGTAGTAAACTTAGCAAGCTATCTTACTGGATACAGAATATGTATTATTTACATCTGTTTAGAATTCTATCTTGCCTATAATTTGCCTATAATTTTGTGAGATTGAAATGCATCCAAGGTCATAATCATAACCAATGTCAAACCTCTTCAATTATACTACATAACTGGCTAGTAAAATTATTTACAGTCGCTAATACTACATGTTTGCTAACAAGTTACAAATGTGAAGAATGGCGCATAACAAGTTTTTGCTGGTAAACCTAGCTTTAGGTGGCTGGTTGACTGAAACCCCTTTCTATGAAACTAATGCTGTCAGTCCCGCCACTGACCCGATGACTCCCACTGGTGAAACACTGTGCGATATCGCAGACAGATATCCTCGCCTCAGTTCGCAGGTACTGGAACGGTTGCCACACGCAGACGCTGTGGTGACTGACAGGCGACGCCAGCCACTGAGCGTTTTGAAGCAGAAACACCAGGGGATTTGGTTGAAAGGCTACAGACAATCTACGGACAACGCAGCTGCCGACAACTTGTACAAAGAGTCCGACCTTTTAATTTGTGCCTCGGACACGAACACCAACCGCTGGTAGGGGGGTCCTGAGACACAAAGGGGGCGGAATACTAGCCCAGACCCATGATGAGGGGGGGGGTTGAGACTACGTGCAACAATGTACGAGGTCGCCCAATAAGGAAACAAATCAAGTTGTAAACTTCCCCACGAGAACAGAGAAGAGTGGACAAGCCCCTACGACGGGGATAACCTTAGAATACATCTAAGATATCACTGAGGTGTACCACACTGGTCGTAAAAGAAGTCCAGTGGACTTTCCACCTCCAAAAACAAATGGTAACAATAATAATTCCTTGCCATGTGTAGTCTCAACTACAATGCATCTAGTAAAATGCTCTAATCATGTGTTCTGGTAGGATAACATTTCGGAATATATCGGTAGGATAGCTGGTCCCCTTGGGTACCGCTACCAATGCTAGCAACAGTCAGTCCAGCCACAATCAATAAGAAGGTTAGAGACCGAACAATTCGAATTCCATTGATAACAGCGGCAGAGGAGGTAGTAGTCCCTCAGATTGCAACATGTGGAAGGGAATCTCCAAAACACTCTTCTGATGGTTAACACACATGCCACTAATAAATAGAACCCTCCATTCTGCAGGAAAGCTATTAGAAGTCATGAACCATGATCACACCGCGTACGACTGGTTCAGTGCTTATAGAGTACTTCCGTCGTGAGGTTAGCTCCTCCGTGGATAACATAGTTATGAAATAGACTCCTTCATACCTATCGCCATTACAATGGTGTAAGACACATTGACTTGGAGTAAAACCACTATAGGTTCCCTTGGCACATGGCTTGAGGTCGGCACCAATTCTTGCTGACACGGTCATTGACACGTCAATTATCTGATGAAGTCAGACTCATTCTGAGCAGGTTTCAGTCTACCGGGATACTTGGTTTTCTTTCCCTTGGCATGTGCACTTGTGTAAGTATAAACGGAACATTTACTTCAGTGACCAGCCGGAGGAAGGTGACACGACAGCACCCTCCTCAGGGGTTAGGTACTCAGTGTAAAGCCAATTAGTACACACCTGAGCCAACTAATTGCTTTGTCTTCCTCTATATAGATGTGCCAGGAGAGGAGCGGGGGAAGAACTGGGAGTAGAGATGGGGACCTGTGAGGACGTCAGATTTTCCTACCTCAGAGAAAGCTTATTTAACTGGGGCACCTTGGCTCTCTGTTAACTTCTTAGGGAGCGGCAGCTGAGGTGTCGGTTTTGGAGAGTCTGGCGTGCCCAAAGTAAAAGGCCTGCTACTCAGGCCCAGAAACTAGGATATGCACATAATTAGTACTATTGGATAGGAAACACTCTGAAGTTTCTAAGAGTGTTAACATTTTGTCTGTGAGTATAACAGAACTGATATAGCAGGCGAAAAACAGGAATTTCTGTCCTGGAAAAACACATTGACACATTGCCTCATTTTGAACCCCTCCCTATTGAAAACATCCATATATGGGAGTAAGATTGCAGTACCTATTGCTTCCACTGGATGTCAACAGTCTCTAGACAGTGTTTGGTGATGTTAGGTTGCTCTGGATGGTAATAGAAGAAGAATTTCGAACTAGTCACCAGATGTAATCAGAAGAGGATGCGCGTTCACGGGCTCGCGCGCGCTGTGGTTTTTTCCTTTCCTATCGTCCAGTTTATAATCCGGTTGAAATATTATAGTATTATAAGCAGTGCGGCTTGGCAGGGTCGTGTTTTGGAGGACGCATGACTCTCGACCTTCGCCTCTCCCAAGTCCGTAGGGGAGTTGCAGTGATGGGACAAGACTGTAACTTACAACTGGATATCACAAAATTAGGGAGAAAAAGGGATAAAAATAAACTAAACTAGGCAACATTTAACTAACAAAACTAAAAAAGGTAAGATGGAGGACTGAACACAGTGGTGTAGATCACCTCAAGATTAAATCGTAATGTTCAATACCTGTAAATTAGACTAAATATCAGCACTTCACATACTAGTGGGTAATAACCTTCAATCTGGATAACAACGCAAAACCAAATCATAAGGCAAGAGAAATATATTGACAAATATTACGAAAACAAGCAACACCCAAACATGATGGAGAGTAAACAAGGAGAACCAATCTCCAAAAGGAAACTTGACTACCAGACAGACAGACTATTTATGCTTTTTGACCACCGGGAATGGTAAGGGTGGAAACCGATCTGTTAAAATCGATAAATGACAAACTGGGCATACTTCAATTAGTCAGTAAAGATATAAAGGAGTTGAAGGCGAGCCTCGAGATGAGTGATGAAAAAGCTGCGACAATGGAGAAAGAAACTAACAAGGTAAAAGGGACAGTCAATAAGATTGAAACTGATGTTAAAAGGAGAACATCTTTCTAGAGAAGCCTTACTTGACATACACACTAGATCTATGAGATAAAATCTGGTTCTTACTAGTATCCAAGAAAAAGAAGGCAATGTTCCTGAAAATGTATTAACGTAATTCTTTCTTACAACGCTTCAGATCCCACTCGAAGCTGTCGACAAAATCCAACTCGATTTTGTTGTACACCATTTGGGATAGAGAGGACAGAGATATGAGCGCCCAATCGATGCCAAATTTGCTTTCCTTAAAGATAAAATAATGGTTAAAAGCCTGGGTAAAATATTCACTGGCACGAAAATAGGCATGAATTCCAGAAAGGCGCAAAGTTCTGTACCCAATCTTCAAGGGGATTGATTAAAAGGGAAACGTGTTGCTCTGGTAGTCGATAAACTGCATATTGATAACCAAATGTTCCGAGACACAAAGACTACTCCACGGCTATTCTAAATATTACAGTTCCCATAGAGGAGTCGAATAATGGAACACCCAATACTAGCCATGATAGGGATTGCAATAAAATATTTATATATACTGTATAGAAAATCAAAAAAATACAACAATTGTTAAAGAAATAAACTATAACTACACTTTACCATTCTAAACTCAGCAAAAAAAGAAACTTCCCTTTTTCAGGACCCTGTCTTTCAAAGATAATTCATAAAAGTGCAAATAACTTCACAGATCTTTATTGTAAAGGGTTTGAACACTGTTTCCCATGCTTGTTCAATGAACCATAAACAACAATGAACATGCACCTGTGGAACGGTCGTTAAGACACTAACAACCTACAGACGATAGGCAATTAAGGTCACAGTTATGAAAACTTAGGACACTAAAGAGGCCTTTCTACTGACTCTGAAAAACACAAAAAGAAAGATACCCAGGGTCCCTGCTCATCTGCGTGAACGTGCCTTAGGCATGCTGCAAGGAGGCATAAGGACTGCAGATGTGGCCAGGGCAATAAATTGTAATGCACATACTGTGAGACGCCTAAGACAGCGCTACAGGGAGACAGGACGGACAGCTGATCGTCCTCGCAGTGGCAGACCACGTGTAACAACATATGCATAGGATCGGTACATCCAAACATCACACCTGCGGGACAGGTACAGGATTGCAACAACAACAACTGCCCGAGTTACACCAGGAACGCACAATTCCTCAATCACTGTCCGCAATAGGCTGAGAGAGGCTGGACTGAGGGCTTGTATGCCTGTTGTAAGGCAGGTCCTCACCAGACATCATCAGCAACAACGTTGCCTATGGGCACAAACCCACCATCACTGAACCAGACAGGACCTGCAAAAAGTGCTATTCACTGATGAGTTGTGGTTTTGTCTCACCAGGGGTGATGGTCGGATTTGCGTTTATCATCGAAGGAATGAGCGTTACACCGAGGCCTGTACTCTGGAGCGGGATCGATTTGGAGGTGGAGGGTCCGTCATGGTCTGGGGCGATGTGTCACAGCATCATCGGACTGAGCTTGTTGTCATTGCAGGCAATCTCAACGCTGTGCGCTACAGGGAAGACATCCTCCTTCCTCATGTGGTAACCTTCCTGCCGGCTCATCCTGACATGACCCTCCAGCATGACAACGCCACCAGCCATACTGCTCATTCTGTGCGTGATTTCCTGCGACAGGAATGTCAGTGTTCTGTCATGGCCAGTGAAGAGTCCGGATCTCAATCCCATTGAGCACGTCTGGGACCTGTTGGATCGGAGGGTGAGGGCTAGGGCCATTCCTCCCAGAAATGTCCGGGAACTTGCAGGTGCCTTGGTGGAAGAGTGGGGTAACATCTCACAGCAAGAACTGGCAAATCCACGAGGAGGAGATGCACTGCAATACTTGATGCAGCTGGTGGCCACACCAGATACTGACTGTTACTTTTGATTTTGACCCCGCCTTTATTCAGGGACACATTATTCCATTTCCGTTAGTCACATGTCTCTGGAACTTGTTCAGTTTATGTCTCAGTTGTTGAATCTTGTTATGTTCATACAAATATTTTTTTGCTGAGTTTAGATAGGGAATGTTGGACAATAGTTAGTATTAGACTTTCCATTTATAGTATTTTGTAAATATAAATGAGACACCTTCAAATATAAGGAACTGGAATACAAAAGTACTCAAACAACATGGTAGAGATAAAACACAGCAAACAGAGGACATAGCTGGCATAGTATGTGCGGTGGGGTGTGTGTTTTTGTGTTTGGAAAAGTGTTTAGTAAAGTGAGTGAAAAAGGACAACGGTTGCAAATCCCAGAGCCCATGTGTGTTTGTGAGCAGGGGTTGTGAGAGAGAGCATTAATGATGGAATGGTCCCCAACCCTATACCCTATACACCCATCTGAGCAAGTCCTTATCTGTATTATGGGCCTACTGTAAGTAGCCTATACACAGCCAAATCACAAAGATGAACGCAGTCAGAAACCTACTAAAGCAGCACCGATTCTGAGCCTGCCTGGCAGGTTGGTCCTACAAAACCAAAGCCCCCTAATGGGAGAGCATAATATACGAGGACAATCTCAAAGCTGCTAATGAGAACCTTGACGACCTTGTACCTAGCCGGTAGGGATTCCAGTGGGGTGCCCCCACCCAGGTAGTGGCAGTGCTAGTAAAACTTGAAGCATTAACCCATGGGGAGGGGGTCACTCTCAGACAATCAGAGAGGGGCCATATTTTTGAGGCCCTGGTGACACAAAATAATCAAAGGTCTGACTGCACAGAAATGCTTGGGAAAATGGTCACAACAGGGGGCCAGTGTGTGTGTGTTTCAGGGGAAGGGGGTGTACCTGATCTCCAAGCTCAATTTTCCAAGCCTTCTCAAACAGCTGCAACTGTACATGCATGTACATGCATGAGTTATATATATATATGTATACACACACACACAGTATGTAATACAATTTTGAAGTTTATTTGGAAGTTTAATTAATACACTATGTGGCCAAAAGTATGTACACCTGCTCGTTGAAAATCTCATTCCAAAATCATTTGCATTAATATAGAGTTGGTCCCCCCTTTGCTGCTATAACAGCCTCCACTCTTCTGGCTTTCCACTAGATGTTGGAACAATGCTGCAGGGACTTGCTTCGATTCAGAGCATTAGTGAGGTCGAGCACTGATATTGGGCGATTAGGCCTTGCTCGCAGTCGGCTTTCCAATTCATCCTAAAGGTGTTCGATAGGGTTGAGGTCTGGGCTCCACACCGATCTCAACAAACCATTTCTGTATGGACCTTGCTTTGTGCACAGGGGCATTGTCATGCTGAAACAGGAAAGGGCCTTTCTGATGTGGTCAAACTGTTGCAATAAAGTTGGAAGCAGAGAATCATCTAGAAGGTCATTGTATGCTGTAGAGTTAAAATTTCCCTTCACTGGAACTAAGGGGCCTAGCCCGAACCATGAAAAACAGCCCCAGACCATTATTCCTCCTCCACCAAACTTTACAGTTGGCACTATGCATTGGGGCAGGTAGAGTTCTCCTTGCATCCGCCAAACCCAGATTAGTCCGTTGGACTGCAAGATGGTGAAGCGTGACTCATCACTCCAGAGAACGAGTGATGAGAGTTCAATGCCCCAGCGTCCAATGGCAGCGAGCTTTACACCACTCCAGCCGACACTTGGCATTGTGCATGGTGATCTTAGGCTTGTGTGCGGCTGCTTGGCCATGGAAATCCATTTCATGAAGCTCCCGAGAAACAGTTGTGCTGACATTGCTTCCAGAGTCAGTTCGGAACTCTGTAATGAGTGTTGCAACCGAGGAAAGATGATTTTTACGCATTACAGTTTATAAAAAGCATCAAAGACTGATGTAATGAGTCTAAAACACAATCTGGAGTGAATCTGATGTATGTTTCATGAGTAGAAAGATAATTGCAAATGATTTTGAGCATTAGCGTTAGATATACAAAGAATGAGTTTATAGTTTCCTTGTTTCTTGAGAAATTAACACCAAATTCAGTGTGGTTCACCATAGGAACGTCCATGATAGTGATGACAAATGTCAAGTTGATAGGCCCCTGTGGATTGGATTTACAATGGTTTAAATCACGTAAAAATCTGATTTTTGATGTCAATAACTCAGCCATCTTTTGACCAATCCCTTAGCTTTTCTTAAACAATATTCAACATTTGGTGTCATTTGGTCCTATGTTTCATGAGAAGGTCTATGAAGTGTTTTAAGCATATTTTGAAATTTTTGCGTATGTGCTAATATGCATCTACTGGTATAGTGTGGCCATCTTTGAATGCATCAACATTGTTTTTTCAAACTCTTTAGAGAGTATTGAGTCCAAATACCACATTTTTTGTGAATCTAACATTTTGTCCATGAGAATAAGTTTTCTTTATGGTGATTTTACTGTTACGTAGTCAAAAAAGTGAATTGTTAAGTTTCCTTTTTTTTTATTAAAGTCAAACATAACATGGTCCATCATGGTAATGTCTTTGATGACCCTAAAAACGTTTCAAGTTCCTAGGCCATTGTGGAGTAGATTTACAAACAATTTAAATTGGCATGTAAAATCAGATCTCCTGATTTATTTATTACTCGGCCATCGCTTAACCAATCCCTTAGCTTTTCTCAAACTAAGTTACGTTTTTCAAAGGTTTTCCAAAATGTCCAACATGGAGGAAAATCTACGGACTTTATTGGTCATTGCAACACATTTGCTTGGCATGAGGAAAGACACTTACATACTGTACAGTTTCAAGTCTCTAGGTCAAACGGAGCTGTGAGGGTTTAAGTGAGACTGCTTATACTGTAACAGTGCCACCTATAGGCCAATCAGTGCCATACATCAGCTATGTGAATTCTATCACTTTATAACTATATAATTGAGGTAAATAGCTTTATAAGCGAATATAGCTTAGTAGAATAGCAGGCTATCTTAGTGAAGGTGATGAGGGTGGTGTAGTGTACTGAGCCTATTCTCTCACTCTCCCCCCCCCTCTCTCGTTCTCTCTCACAGTACCTCTCTCATTTCTCTCTCCGTCTAGCTCCTAAGAGTTATCTCCCTCTATCTCACTGTACCTTCTATCTAATTTCTCTCGCTCCTCTCTCCCTCTCTCTCTCTCCCTCCCTCTCAAACTCTATATCTCTCCCTCTAATCTCAGTGATGGACAGTTGTATCGATCCCAATGACCTCTGTGCCCATCAACATCACTGGCTAATGACAGTCCCCTGTGTCACTGCCCTGCAGACAGTAGCGATTAAAAGGCTGTCAATACGGTTTCCATTAGAGCAGGGGTGGGCAACTCCAGTCCTCGGTGGCCTGATTGGTGTCACACTTTTTCTCCATCCCTAGAAAACACAGCTGATTAATCATATTGCATTCTAAACTGAAGATCATGATTAGGTGATTATTGGAGTCAGGTGTGTTAGCTAGGGCTGGGGCAAAACTGTGACACCAATCAGGCCCTCGAGGACTGGAATTGCCCACCCCTGCATTAGAGTGAAGAGGAGGGGATGATCTGGGGGTATTGGCCAGTCTGACAGTTTTTGCCATGATGCTCCTGTACTGCCCTCGTCTAAATGATGGAAGCGGAAAGAACAGGCTGTGGCTCAGGTGGCTGAGGTCCATGATTATCTTCTTGGTCTTCCTGCGACACCTGGTGTTGTAAATGTCCTGGAGAGCAGTCAGTGTGCACCCAATGGTGCATTCTGCTGAGCGTGCCACCCTCTGTAGAACCTTGCGGTCAGTGGCGGTAGAGTTGAGTTGTCATACCAGGCTGTGATGCAGCCTGACAGTAAGCACTTGATGGTCCTCCTGTAGAACACTGTGAGGGCCCTCGGGGACAGGTCGTATTGCTTCAGCCTCCTGAGGTTCTTCACCAGGGTGTCCGTGTGGTTTGACCATTTCAGCTCATCAGAGAGTTTGACAGTCTCCACGATGGTCCTGTTGATGAGGATGGGGGCGTGCTGAGCCTGGTTCCTCCTGAAGTCCACAATAAGCTCCTTTGTTTTGCTAACGTTGAGGGAGAGGCTGTTTACCTGGCACCACACTGTAAGAGTCCCTACCTCCTCTCTGTAGGCTGTCTTGTCATTGTTGGTAATGAGGCCAACTACTGTCATGTCGTCAGCAAACCTGATGATGAAGTTGGAACTGTGTGCAGTCATGGGTATACAGTGAGTACAGGAGGGGACTGAAGACACACCCTTGTGGGGCCCCGTGTTGAGGATCAGTGTGGAGGAGGTGATGTTGCCTACCTTCACCACCTGGGGGCACCTGTCAGGAAGTCCAGGACCCAGTTGCATAGGGAGGAGTTTAGTCCCAGGGCCGTCAGCTTTGTTGTGATCTATGGTATTGAAGGCTGAGCTGTAGTCGATGAACAGCATCCTCACATGTGCATTCCTTTTGTCCAGGTGGGTGAGGGCAGTGACAATGGCGATTGCGTCTTCTGTGACTCTATCGGGCAGTAGGCGAATTAGATTGGGTGTGTCGAGTAGGGAGGAGGTGATGTGGTCTTTGACTTTCGAAGCACTTCATGATGATGGAAGTGAGTGCTATGGGTTGGTAGTCATTCAGTTCAGTTTGATCCCGAGTGGCGCAGCGGTCTAAGGCACTGCATCTCAGTGCTAGATGCGTCACTACAGACACTGGTTCGATTCCAGGCCGTATCACAACCGGCCGTGATTGGTAGTCCCATAGGGCAGCGCACAATTGGCCCAGCTTTGTCTGGGTTAGGGTTTGGCCGGGGTAGGCTATCATTGTAAACAATAATTTGTGTTTGTTCTTAACTGACTTGCGTAGTTAAATAAAGGTTAAATCAAAAATGTAAGTAACTTTCCTTTACTTTCCCACCGGGATGATAGTGGACATCTTGAAGCAGGAGAGAATAATGGCCTGAGCTAGAGAGAGATTGAAAATGTCAGAAATGCATGGCTAGGGATGCGAAGGTTAGCACGTTTGAATGACTTGCATACATCCTCTGTGGAGACCGTAAGCACGTAGCCCTTGTTGTCCTCAGGGGCTCTCCTCGGCAGCTCAGAGTCGTTATGCTTTAAGCGTAATAATAATGTGTTTAACTTGTCCGATAGGGCAGTGTTGGTGTCCGCAACATGACTAGCTTTCTTTCTATAATCTGTGATCGTTAGAAGCACTTGTGGGAGCTCTATTTAGTTAAGCCCAGTAATATAAAAAAAAGTGATTTTCCCGTTTTTTTATATATATTTACACACTATGAGGTTGGAATAAAACTGTGAAAATTATAATAATGCCCTTTTAGTGTAAGAGCTGTTTGGAGTTTTGGCCTGCCTGGTGACATCACCAGGCATTAAATTAGTTAATAGACCAATAAGAAAGAAACATGCCTTTTTTCCTCTATGTTGCCTGCAGCATGATCTATTTTTCAGCATGCACATGACATACAGTTGGTGGTAGGAGCACATCTCCGGAGCTGCTAAACCAGAGGAGCAGCGTATTAATCCTGCTGAAGAATTCATTACGACCAGCATGCCAAACAAACAACTAAAATGAAAGAGTCACTCAGATAAACGAATCATTACTCTCGAGTCAGTAAAAACTGCAAATCACTACTCATACTCATTTTATGCACTTGTCAACAACTGTGTGCAGTACCCGGCCTGTCTATTCTCCTTCTGAGTGTTCCTCGTTATCCAGTACGGCTTCTCTTCAATCCCTATTGTTGAAAGACAGCTCCCATTCCAGTGAGAAACGCCACAGTGGATATCAGTTGACACAAGTGGTTTTACATAATGCTATGTGCACTTCACCAGAAAATTGTCCAGGCTATTATACCATTGCTCTTTTCTAATGTAGTCATGAAAGGGTGATTCAAAAAGCACTACAATAGCCCCTGTGGAGCCACTTTTACACCTGACGAGACACAGCACTGCTTTTAATGTATAGGGAGAACAGTCATGACAACTAAACTCAACTCATCAACTACATGTGTAGCGTCATGTAGTTGATGAGATAACAACACATTTGAATGAATTATGCAATGCTGTTAGGTTCATCAGTGTACCATGGTAGCACGTCAGTGAGTTGGCTGGTATGGAAAGCATTAGATTGTAATTTGTAACATGTTGGGCTAGCTTTTAATTATATTAGCTTGTAACTCTGTGTTGGGTTACACATGCAAATTAAGTTGTCTTTGGGATATACTGCAGGGCACTGCTAACACCGGACTTTTGGCTGGGTCAGGTAGATCCATATCCTGTCCCTTATGGTCAAGAGGTTTTCTTTCTATCTGCGTCATAGAGTGATTACTTTGGTAGGAGAGAGCCAGAAGAAGATGGTTGATGATTAACTGTAGACTCCCCACTGGGAACACCATGTAATTGTTTCGTGGAGAATTAGGTAATATTTGGTATATACGTTGATCAATGAGATTCCAACCTATTTCCACCCACTCAAAAATATGTGTTATCACTATGCTTTCAACCATCTAAAAGCACAACCAAATTCCAATTGAAAATCAATGTCTGATTTTTGGTTTAGTCACCTAAATAAGAAATTATAATAAATACCGCTACGCCCTCAGACGAACCATCATACAGATTGAATCCTACTACACTGGCTCTGATGCTCGTCGGATGTGGCAGTGCTTGCAAACTATTACGGACTACAAAGGGAAACTCAGCCGCAACCTGCCCAGTGACGCAAGCCTACCAGACGAGCTAAATGCCTTTTATGCAACACTGAAGCATGCATGAGAGCACCAGCTGTACCGGACGACTGTGTGATCATGCACTCCGTTGCCGATGTGAGCAAGACCTTTTAAATAGGTTAACATTCACAAAGCCACGGGGACAGATGGATTACCAGGACGTGTACTCAAAGCATGCGTTGACCAACTGGCAAGTGTCTTTACTGACATTTTCAACCTCTCCATGACCGAGTCTGTAATACCTACATGTTTCAAGCAGACCACCATAGTTCCTGTGCCCAAGAAAGCGAAGGTAACCTACCTAAATGATTACCGCCCCGTAGCACTCACATCGATAGCCATGAAGTGCTTCGAAAGGCTGGTCCTGGCTCACATCAACACCATCCTGGAAACCCTCGACCCACTCCAACACCTTTTCCCCCTCAGGAGACTGAAAAGATTTGGCATGGGTCCCCAGATCCTCAAAAAGTTCTACAGCTGCACCATCGAGAGCATCCTGACTGGTTGCATCACCGCCTGGTATGGCAACTGCTCGGCATCTGACCGTAAGGCGCTACAGAGAGTTGTGCGTACGGCCCAGTACATCACTGGGGCCAAGCTTCCTCCCATCCAGGACCTATATACCAGGCGGTGTCAGAGGAAGGTCCAAAAAATAAGCGTCAAGTCTAGGACCAAAAGGCTCCTTAACAGATTCTACCCCCAAGCCATAAGACTGCTGAATAATTAATTAAATGGCCACCCGGATTTCCATTGACCCCCCACCCTTTGTTTTTACACTGCTGCTACTCGCTGTTTATTATCTATGCATAGTCACTTTACCCATACTGTACCTACATGTACAAATTACATAAACTAATCTGTACCCCTGCACATTGACTCGGTACCGGTATCCCCTGCATATAGCCTCGTTATTGGTATTTCATTGTTACTTAAAAAATAAAAAATAAATTCTTAACTCTATTTCTTGAACTGGATTGTTGGTTAAGGGCTTGTAAGTAAGCCTTTCACGGTAAGGTCTACACCTGTTGTATTCGGCGCATGTAACAAATTAAATTTGATTTGATTAAATGTGTATCAATTCACTTTCAACCATTTAATAGTACACCAAAGTTCAATTGGAAAAACATGTTGTTTATTTATACAACAACTTAGGCCTAGATTCAATCATATCAAGTGTCAAACGGCGATAGCCGACACCCGCATAGCTGATGTTTTGTCGGTGTCAGAGGCGTAACTGCGTTGAAGCTGTCAAATCCATGAGCAACTGCTCTTGATCATTGTCACGAAGCCACACCAGTTCCGCTTGCGTTAGAAGTTCAGAATGAGAAAGTGTAGGCTATATAGAAATAATGATGTTCAAATTGAAAATCATTAAACTAAATAATGAGAATTTATATCAGCCTAATCAAATCAAACTTATTTATCACATGAGCCAAATACAACAAGTGTATACCTTACTGTGAAATGCTTACTTACAAGCCCTTAACCAACAGTGCAGTTCAAGAAGAGTTAATAAATAAACTAAAGCAAAAAGTAACAAAATAACAATGCTACATACAGGGGGTACTGGTACCGAGTCAGGGCTTGCAAAAGTATTCACCCCCTTGGCATTTTTCCTATTTTGTTGCCTTACAACCTGGAATTAAAACATATTTTGGGTGGTTTGCATTTGATTTAAACAACATGCCTGCCACTTTGAAGATGCAAAATATTTTTAATTGTGAAACAAACAGAAAACTTGAGCACGCATAACTATTCACCCCCCAAAGTGAATACTTTGTAGAGCCACCTTTTGCAGCAATTACAGCTGCAAGTCTCTTGGGGTATGTCTCTATAAGCTTGGCACATTTAGCCACCGGGATTTTTGCCCATTCTTCAAGGCAAAACTTCTCCAGCTCCTTCAAGTTGGATGGGTTCCGCTGATGTACAGCAATCTTTAAGTCATACCACAGATTCTCAATTGGATTGAGGTCTAGGCTTTGACTAGGCCAATCCAAGACATTTAAATATTTCCCCTTAAACCACTCGAGTGTTGCTTTAGCAGTATGCTTAAGGTCATTGTCCTGCTGGAAGGTGAACCTCCGTCCCAGTCTCAAATCTCTGAAAGACTGAAACAGGTTTCCCTCAATAATTTCCCAGTATTTAGCTCCATCCATCATTCCTCAAATTCTGACCAGTTTCCCAGTCCCTGCCGATGAAAACCATCCCCACAGCATGATGCTGCCACCACCATGCTTCACTGTGGGGATGGTGTTCTCGGGGTGATGAGAGGTGTTGGGTTTGCGCCAGACATAGCGTTTTACTTGATGGCCAAAAAGCTACATTTTAGACTCATCTGACCAGAGTACCTTTTCCATATGTTTGGGGAGTGTCCCACATGCGTTTTGGCAAACACCAAACATGTTTGCTTATCTTTTTCTGGCCACTCATCCATAAAGCCCAGCTCTGTGTATTGTACTGCTTAAAGTGGTCCCATGGACAGATACTCCAATCTCCGCTGTAGAGCTTTGTAGCTCCTTCAGGGTTATCTTTGGTCTATTTGTTGCCTCTCTGATTAATGCCCTCTTTGCCTGGTCCGTGAGTTTTGGTGGGCGGCCCTCTCTTGACAGGTTTGTTGTGGTGCCATATTCTTTCATTTTTTAATAATGGATTTAATGGTGCTCCGTGGGATGTTCAACATTTCTGATATAAAAATTTAAAAAATTCAAACAAGCAATTTTTTTCACTTCACTAATTTGGACTATTTTGTGTATGTCCATTACATGAAATCCAAATAAAAATCTACTTAAATTACAGGTTGTAATGTAACAAAATAGGAAAAGTGCCAAGGGGGGTGAATACTTTTGCAAGGCACTGCAATTTGTACATGTAGGTACAGTCTAACTCATCCCAAACCATTTCAATTGGGTTGAGGTCAGGTGATTGTGGAGGCCAGGTCATCTTATGCAGCACTCCATCACTCTCCTTCTTGGTCAAATAGCCCTTACACAGCCTGGAGGTGTGTTGGGTCATTGTCATGTTGAAAAACTAATGATAGTCCCACTAAGTGCAAACCAGATGGGACGACATATCGCTGCAGAATTCTGTGGTAGCCATGTTGGTTAAGTGTGCCTTGAATTCTAAATAAATCACAACAATGTCACCAGCAAAGCACCACCACACCTCCTCCTCCATGCTTCACGATGGAAACCACATGTAGAGATCATCCGTTCACCTATTCTACGTCTCACAAAGACATGGCGGTTGGAACCAAAAATCTCAAATTTGGACCAAAGGACAGATTTCCACCGGTCTAATGTCCATTGCTCGTGTTTCTTGGCCTAAGCAAGTCTTCTTCATATTGATGTCCTTACTAGTGGTTTATTTGCAGAATTCGACCATGAAGGCCTGATTCACATGGTCTCCTCTGAATAGTTGATGTTGAGATGTGTGTGTTACTTGAACTCTGTGAAGCATTTATTTGGGCTGTATTTTCTGAGGCTGGTAACTCTAATGAACTTATCCTCTACAGCAGAGGTAACTCTGGGTCTTCCTTTCTTGTGGCGGTCCTCATGAGAGCCAGTTTCATCATAGCGCTTAATGATTTTTGCAACTGCACATGAAGAAAGTTTCAAAGTTCTTGAAATTTTTCTCAGCTTAAAGTCGTTTCTCTTTGCTTATTTGAGCTGTTCTTGCCATAATATGGACTTGGTATTTTACCAAATAGAGCTATCTTCTGTATACCACCCCTACCTTCGCACAACACAACTGATTGGCTCAAACGCATTAAGGACAGAAATTCCAAAAATTATCTTTTAAAAAGGGACACCAGGTAATTGAAATGCATTCCAGTTGACTACCTCATGAAGCTGGTTGAAAGAATGCCGAGTGTGCAAAGCTGTCATCAAGGCAAAGTTTGACTACTTTGAAGAATCTCAAATATAAAATATATTTCATTTGTTTAACATTTCTTTGGTTACTACATGATTCTATATGTGTTATTTCATAGTTTTGATGTCTTCGCTATTATTCTACAATGTAGAAAAGGAAAAATAAAGAAAAACCTTTGAATGGGTAGGTGCGTCCAAACTTTTGACTGGGACTGTATATACTGTATATCACTCTGCAAAAAAAACAGCACTTGGATTGCTTGTATTCTAGCATTTTAGATGGTTCACAATCATTTCCATTAGGATTTTATGTCACTGGTCCAAGCTCTAGTGAAAATCATATTGGACTACAATCTGTGCTCCTTCCCTGTCTGCATTGGCCTGTGGGAAATTATTATTGAATATTCTTCCTGCTGGTGTTTTTGTTGAGTAGCTGTCTAATGAAGTTATATTGAACTCATACATGCTGTCACTCAGCCTTCTGTTTTTCTCTCCCCTCATCATTCCAGTCCCTTGATGTTATGTGTCATTTTATAGGTTGGACTAGGTGAAGCTGACTGATCAGTGTAGAAACTTGTAGCTGTGGAGGGCCCATGATATGATATGACTGGACAAGCATGGATCTTCTTCTGATCTGATGGTGTTTAAAGACCTGGGGTCCCAGAGGTCCTGGGTGAGTCACTCACACACAGGGACACAGTGCTAAGGCCTCAGTGATTGGTCCACAACAGATTGAGCTCAAAGTCACCTCTGCGTGTAAGGATACAATGAATTGGAGGATATACGACAGCAGTAACACCATGGTAGTAATCCTAAGTGAGATCAATCATTGAATTAATCAAATTGTATTTAAAGCATCCACTAGCTGTACCAGGTAGAAGGTTGGGGTACATACTCTGTACAAGAGCAGTGACCTGAACCATCAACTCCGGTCAAGGCTTCCCTCTCAAGGCTTCCCCGCTCTCCCTTTCTCCCCGTCCACATGAAAAAATGCTATAGTGTATACAATGGCAGGAATACTACTTTACTGTAGTATTGAAGTCCACAAAAACATTACAGTGAATACTGTAGTATTTACTGTAGTATACTGTATTATTTACAGTTTATTATAGTATGAATACTGTAGTAAAAAAAAATGCATATACTATAGTAATTACTGTAGTATACTGTAGTGTTTACGCGGATTGTAGTACGGTATAATGTCGTTTTTAATGTAGTGTTTTTACAAACTGTAGTATACTGTAATATTTACAGTAGTGTTTTTGGGGACATTACTGAAGTATTTACTAAAGTGTTTTCGTTTTTATTATCTTTGACATAGAAGTGGGGGGCTTTCTCACTGAGGAAGCCTACTGGAGAAATACTAAAAGAGCAAATGTTCCATAACCTGTAGGTAGGTAGGACAGGGTCTGAACAGAGAGTTCAGAGCTTCTGCTCTTTTCCATAACCATAGGGAACATAATACAGATGTAGGATCTTAATTTGAGCCAGTTTGCTACAGCAGGGAAATAATCCTGCAGCAACAGGAAATATTAATTATTATGTGGATTTTAAGTAATGGAAATTTTTGTAGAGATTGATACATTTTGATTTAGGAAAAATCAAGTCTGAAATGTCAGTGTGGGAATTACAAACTTTAGAAGCCTTTTTTAAACCTCATACACTACAAGTCTGTGCAGGAAAATTCTTAGCAAAAAAAGAGTGATCAAGTTAAGATCCTACACCTGTATTTCACCTTTAGACTGGGTGACTCCTAGTCAAAGAGCAGAGGATCCATATGAAATAGCAAGCAGGCCAACCGTTTGGCTGCATACTCATCACTCTGAGTCTACCGGTGCAGAAATGACAGCAATATGGATAAAGTTATTCCCTGACAATGGGGTGATTATTGCAAGTGGATGGGTCAACAATTGTCAGTCGATACAATCAGTCATACAGTCTTCACCACTAGTGTACCGTCATTGTTACTATCAGCTTGTTAGACAACAACAAATCCAACCCCCTGTAACCAAGCACACATTACTGCACTTTAATACATTTCTTAATTATTGTTCATGCTCGCGGTCTTGTCAGTCTTTGAGAATTCGTAATGTTTGTAACTAATGGAGAGTGAGGCACAGACCAGCATGTCTCACGTGAAAAGCCGATGACTAAATGAAAGTGGCTGTTGGCAGGGTAAGCTAAGCTTCCTGTAGTGTTTGTAAACTCAGAACCCCCCTGGTGTTCCATACAGGAGGCAGATATTGGAGGGGGAGGGTTGCGGGGTTTCTCCTCTGTATCGTGTCCCCCTATGCACATGCATGGACACACACACACGAATGCACACACTCGTCACACTCCAAATGAACTACAGCTTCTCATTACCAGGAATAGCTGAACTGTGAAAATTGGCGTGTCGGTGCACATTGGCCTCGTTTTTCCTAATGACAGCAGGATAATGAGCCATTTTGCTCCCGGCAAGGCCCCTGGGGAGAGGCACTGTCGGGGGGTGGAAGGGCTTTTATTGGTGTGGCGCTCTCGAGACAGTGACAGTGTTGAGCTGGTCGACCACTGCAACATCAAGATGACCTCTCATCGAGAGCGGCCAGTTCAATCCATTTCTTGTGCATGTTCTCAATAGGGTGGTTGTGCCACTGTAAAATACTCTGAGGATGGTGGTGGTGGTAACACATTCAATTTGATCCCTGCTTCCCTTTTCTTTTTGAACTAACACCAAGGCATTTTACTGTGCCAACTTGGCAGCCAAAGTGGTTTCAACAGGATAACCACCACCAGCATTTTTGCGAATTCTGATTAACATAAGAAACCACACCAAGATCTACGGGATCTTCATTTGGATCTTGATCCAAACCTCCAAAATGTGATTAACATCTGGTTGGTTACCAGCCAGAGCTGGAGTATGGATAAGCCATGCAGACTGTGCCAGGCTCAGGCTATCTGCACATCTTGGTTCTAATGAGCCTGTAAATATGACGGGAGCCTGTGTTCCAAGGTCAAGAACGTGGGTGCCATGGTGCATTTGTGGTGTGCTGTCTTCGAGCATCTAATTGAAAGCCTGCCTGCCTGCCTCTTTCTGTCACGTCTTGTTGAAAGCTAGCTCTTCACGAGAGGACTGTGGAGGATGGAGATGGTGGCAGATACAGATAAAGTAGTGGAGTGTAGGAAGGCTGTGTGACGCCAAAACACACTGAGTCACAGTCCATAACAGAGAACTGCGAGGGGGCTTAACAGCACCGTGGCCCAAATCCCTTCTTCCTGTAACATCATCAGGAGCTGTCAGTCACACTCACAGAGAGAGAGAGACAGAGAGAGAGACACAAAGACAGAGAGACAGAGAGAGAGAGAGAGAGAGAGAGAGACACACACAGAGAGAGAGAGAGAGAGAGAGAGAGAGAGAGAGAGAGAGAGAGAGAGAGAGAGAGAGAGAGAGAGGGAGCGAAAAAGAGAGACGGACGGGGTGCACATTTTCCTGGTTAGAGGCACTCTTTGGGTCAAATATAAACTTCCAACATAGTCATGAAGAAAAACCCTTTTAGAGGGGAATGATTTTTTTTTTTTACAGGAGTGTGTCAATTCAGAAAGCTCTTATATAAAACATGGTTTCTCATCCTTCTCCACAGGCTCTTGAAAACTTTCCTGTCTCTCTAACCCACTCCTACCATCTCCAATGGTTATTTTAGTCATATTTTGTTGTGTCAGCACGGTTTAGTCAGCACGGTTTAGTTATGTTTCCTTAGATTTTATCAGAAGGTGACTGTTGGCAAAACAATGTAATCTAAAGGGTCTGTGCACATGGCACGAGGGGAGAATCTTTTTCAGCAGGTCACAGTGAAAGAGAATGCTAGATTTTAGAATGCACACAGATTTTTTTTTTTAAGCACAGGTACATTACTGTAACAGGCTGCTAAGTAGCTGATATATTGCCACAGCTATCACCTGGAGTGCACCTTAGCTGCACTATGGCCTATTACCACTAACTGCTGGAGGTGACAGCAGGAGAGGTGGGTAAACACTTTATAATAAGGTTACATGAATTGGTCTGCAGTACTTAGTTAACAAATAAATTATTAATACATTGGCAAAGCATTATAGTAGTATGGGACTTGGGGCTCTATTCAATCTGTATCGCTGAAGCTTTTCAGGCAAGGGTGTCAATCTCAATCAGCACAAGGGCCATGTTGAAAAAACACGTCCGAATTTGCTGGCCAGGCATAGCCTATTCTGTTTGTTTTTACAAAATAAATTGCATACAACTGCCACCCAAACTGGCCATTGTTTTGTTAGAAAAAATATGTCCCTTTATAATGTCCACGTTCAGTATGTACATGAGATGCTGTATATAGAATAGTTTACGTATTAAAACAAAAGAAGAGATAAATAATATTTGTCCAGCCTTTGCTGCTATGCTTGCTGATGTGCAGAATATGCAGCAACCCTAATCAAATGTATTTAATAACTCCAAATAACAAAAACGTAGCTAGGTTGTTGTAATATTTCAACTTAAAACATGTTTTTATTTTTTTTGCACTACATGGCAGTGGAGGCTGGTGGGAGGAGCTATAGGAGGGCAGGCTAGGCTCATTGTAATGGTTGTGATTACAATGGAGTAAAACATGGTTTTCATATGTTTGATACTGTTTCATTTATTCCATTCCAGCAATTACAAGGAGCCTGTCTCCTATAGCTCCTCCCACCAGCCTCCTCTGCTGTGTGGTGCACTCAAAATGTTTTGTAGTTGAGTAGCCAGCCTAGGCTACTGCTCAAATGTTGCTGTAATAGGCCTACATGTTTCTCCTCTGCATGGTGTTTTGTTGCAGGTTTTGTTTTTTGGTTGTTCATTGTCAAGCTTTAAAAAACGAAGCCAGAATGCAAAATTGTATTAGCCTAGCTAGGACGGTGATCTGTACACTTTACATTCCACTGTGCGCAGTAAACGGGACACACGAAAGCAGCTCAATCGCGTGTGAATCCTTTATCTTATAACTTCTTGACAACCAAGATGACATATTCTGTAGGTTAGAGAAATGACCAGTTGGAACCAAAACTTGGCATGGACATTCAGCCTACAACAAAATGAATTAACAGCCCAAATCATTGCGCGGGCCAGATAGAAATGTGTTAGGATTCCCAGGCCTTGTGCTTGACACATGTGTAGGGCAGCCCAACCCCCGAAGTGACTTGTCTTATCAACTGTACACAAGAATTTCCTCTGTGTTAGGAATTCAGCCTTCTCCGTGTTGATCTTACCAACCTCCATTGTCTCACCTCTGAGAAGCAGAGGTTACATCATATAACTCTAATATCTGATTGGAGGTTAACTTTACAGTAATACTATTGGTCAACGACTCAGATTTTGATTCCAAACAACTCAAATGCTTACAAAAGGGCATTAGATGCAATGTGCTTTCTCTTATGTTCCTGACCTGCTTTGATGAGATACTCTTTCTCTCGCTTTCTTTCTTTTTCTCTCCCATGAGCTATGGGCCATGGCACAAGCCATGGTTTCTTTGTCTCTCTCTCTCTCTTTCTCTCTGACCATGCTTTGAATAATGCCTTGTACTGCTTGTTAATGCTTTGTAACTTATGATTTATGCCTTGTATGTGAATCCATTAATTTACAAAGGGCTAATTGCATAGTCTTATTACAAGTTGCATGTGATGTACACTACCGTTCAAAAGATTGGGGTCACTTAGAAATGTCCTTGTTTTTGAAAGAAAATCAATTTTTTTGTCCATTAAAATAACATAATATTGATCAGAAATACAGTGTAGACTTTGTTAATGTTGTAAATGACTATTGTAGCTGGACAATAGTCATATGGAATATCTACATAGGCGTAAAGAGGCCCATTATCCTGTGTTCCAATGGCACCTTGAGTTACCTGATCCAAGTTTATCATTTTAAAAGGCTAATTGATCATTAAAGAAGCAATAAAACTGATTAAAGAAGCAATAAAACTGGCCTTCTTTAGACTAGTTGAGTATCTGGAGCTTCAGCATTTGTGGGTTCGATTACAGGCTCAAAACGGCCAGAAACAAATAACTTTCTTCTGAAACTCGTCAGTCTATTCTTGTTTTGATAAATGAAGGCTATTCCATGCGAGAAATTGCCAAGAAACTGAAGATCTCGTACCATGCTGGGTACTACTCCCTTCACAGAACAGCACAAACTGGCTCTAACCAGAAAAGAAAGAGGAGTGGGAGGCCCTGGTGCACAACTGAGCAAGAGGACAAGTACAAGAGTGTCTAGTTTGATAAACAGACGCCTCACAGGTCCTCAACTGGTAGCTTCATTAAATAGTACCCGCAAAACACCAGTCTCAACAGTGAAGAGGCGACTCCGGGATGCTGGCCTTCTAGGCAGAGTTGCAAAGAAAAAGCAATATCTCAGACTGGCCAATAAAAGGAAAAGATTAAGGTGGGCAAAAGAACACAGACACTTGACAGAGGAAGATTGGAAAAAAGTGTTATGGACAGACAAATCTAAGTTTGAGGTGTTTTCGGATCACAAAGAGCAACATTCGTGAGACGAGAAACAAGCGTGGTGGAGGCAATGTGATGGTCTGGGGGTGCTTTGGTGGTGGTAAAGTGGGAGATTTGTACAGGGTAAAAGGGATCTTGAAGATGGAAGGCTATCCCTCCATTTGGCAACGCCATGCCATACCCTGTGGATGGCGCTTAATTGTAGCCAATTTCCTCCTACAACAGGACAATGACCCAAAGCACAGCTCCAAACTATGCAAGAACTATTTAGGGAAGAAGCAGTCAGCTGGTGTTCTGTCTATAACGGAGTGGCCAGCACAGTCATCGGATCTCAACCCTATTGAGCTGTTGTGGGAGCAGCTTGGACCGTATGGTACGTAAAGAAGTGCCCATCAAGCCAATCCAACTTGTGGGACGTGCTTCAGGAAGCATGGGGTGAAATCTCTTCAGATTACGTCAACAAATTGACAACTAGAATGCCAAAGGTCTGCAAGGCTGTAACTGCTGCAAATGGAGGATTCTTTGACGAAAGCAAAGTTTGAAGGACACAATTATTATTTCAACTAATAATTATTTATAACTTTGTCAACGTCTTGTATATATTTCATATTCACTTTGCAACTAATTTCAGGTAGGTTTTCATGGGAAACAAGGACATTTCTAAGCGACCCCAAACTTTTGAACGGTAGTGTATATACAGTGCATTCGGAAAGTATTCAGACCCCTTGACTTTTTCCTCATTTTATTACATTACAGCCTTATTCTGAAATTGATTAAATCGTTTTTCCCTCATCAATTTACACACAATATCCCATAATGACAAAGCAAAAACAGGTTTTTAGACATTTTTGCAAAATAACTTTTGGCGGTGATTACAGCCTTGAGTCTACCCTTACATAAAAAGATTGCAGTCTAACTGCATTACGCTGAGTCTAAAATAACACAGTTAGTTTTACTGCAGTAGTTTTACAGTGTAACTACAGTTACCCTGCAGTATGACTGCAGTTCAACTGCAGTACACTGCAGTTTATTCTGTAATTACTAAGTCCAAAATACCACAGTCGACTGCAGTTACTGCACTTTTACTGTTACTGCAATCTTTTTTGGTAATAATGATAAAAATACAGGGCTATCAATACACTTGGCTACTCATTCATTGCAGCTGGAAAAAGGGAGAAGCACGTTTTATGTTTTGTAATAGTGTTAAATAAAAACTTAAACATGAACTCACTCAAAAACAGCAGTTCTTTGTGGTATTCTTTGACAGTCTCTCTGTGGTTATGGTTTTAAAAGTTATTCAATCTAACCTACTGTAGGCTAGTATCACACTTTGCTGTGACTGGGGTCATGGAAGCTCTGTGCAGTGATTTGAGATATTCGATTGGCCAGCGCAGTAGGCGCACTCTATTTAACCACAGATCTTCTGGGTAGGCAGAGTTTGTCCTTTCAGACAAATGAAATGGTTCGAAATGGGAACACTTTGCCTACCCGGTGCGCAGGGCTTTTGAATCAAGTGCACCTACCACCAACAGCGCAACACACACAAAAAACGCATTTTATCGTTTTTACAGAAATGTTTGGCGACCAACAAGGAACGCTTTGAAGATCAACCAGTCGATCGCGATCGACCAGTTGGTGGCCACTGGTGTAGGCCAGGGTTTCCCAAACTTCACCCTAGGGCCCCACGTTTTGGTTTTTGCCCTAGCAATACACAGCTGATTCAAATAATCAAAGATTGATGATGAGTTGGTTATTTCAATTGGCTGTGTGGTTCTAGGGCAAAAACCAAAACGTGCACACAGGGGGGGCCACAGGAGCGAGTTTGGGAAACCCTGATGCAGGCTATAGCAATGTTTTATTAGTTACCTAGGGTTTGACCTAGGTGTATCTAGTTGTCTTGTATTTGTGCAATGACTCAATTGATTTCATAAACTGTACTGGATACAGTGAGGGAAAAAAGTATTTGATCCCCTGCTGATGTTGTACGTTTGCCCACTGACAAAGAAATGATCAGTCTATAATTTTAATGGTAGGTTTATTTGAACCGTGAGAGACAGAATAACAACAACAAAAAATCCAGAAAAACGCATGTGAAAAATGTTATTAATTGATTTGTATTTTAATGAGGGAAATAAGTATTTGACCCCTCTGAAAAACATGACTTAGTACTTGGTGGCAAAACCCTTGTTGGCAATCACAGAGGTCAGACGTTTCTTGTAGTTGGCCACCAGGTTTGCACACATCTCAGGAGGGATTTTGTCCCACTCCTCTTTGCAGATCTTCTCCAAGTCATTAAGGTTTTGAGAATGACGTTTGGCAACTCGAACCTTCAGCTCCCTCCACAGATTTTCTATGGGATTAAGGTCTGGAGACTGGCTAGGCCACTCCAGGACCTTAATGTGCTTCTTCTTGAGCCACTCCTTTGTTGCCTTGGCCGTGTGTTTTGGGTCATTGTCATGCTGGAATACCCATCCACGACCCATTTTCAATGCCCTGGCTGAGGGAAGGCGGTTC